>APFE030850872.1:4280-16595 GCA_000404065.3 Pinus taeda | reverse complement strand
TTGCTACCAATAAAGTTTCTTCAAGTTTTCTTCCCAATTTTCCCCAGTCATTGCTGACCAGTACCTCTTTATTTTTGTCAAGCTTGAGGAGGATAACATATGGTTGTTCTATAATCCGCCCTTCAGATGAACCTGTCGCTATATTTTAGCGAGCCTAATGACAGTGAAACTCGTTCTCATCCATTTGGACGAGTTTGTCACTATTCGGTTTTAATGAGTTTAACGACAAAGATAACTCGGTCTCTTTCAATTTTAGAGAGTCTAAAAGAAACGGAAAGGTGACTCGAATGATTCTTTTTTTTCATATAATCCCTTAAGTCTGAAAAAGCGTAAAATAATACAAAATTGATGAATTTTTTATAGTTTTAATGAGCCGAACAAGACAAGCTCTCGATCTTTTTGTGTAATAATCTCTCAGGTCCAAAAGGATTAAACTCTAGAGGAGGGACAACACTTTCGATGCCTTTAACGAGCCGCAGAGGCCAATCGCTCGGAAATCTTTTCATATTTTATGAGTCAGGTGAAAAGATCTTAAAGAAGACTCGTTTTTTAGGATCGAGTGATGGTTTCGGGTAGCAGCTGATTCCAGGTAAGATTTGGAATTTTCCAATCACGACAGTGTCACAAGGATGGCTAACAGAATCACTATTCGCAGATGTTCCTCGAAGGGGTAAACAATCATATGGGGGTGAATAATCGGCTAAAAATAGAGTGGAGGTGATGGCGAGAACATGACCAAGGCTCAAAAGCTGGCGATAAGGCATTCACAATGGTTATTTACCGTTTTCTTTTTTAATGAGCTTAAATGCTGGGGGAAACATTTTCCCATGACTTATGTTTATTTTTTAACGAGATTGAACTATGCGTTAAAACTTCTCATGGAGGGTTTATTTTTTAACGAGCTTGAACTCTGCGACAACATTTCTCACCAGTCGTATGATAAGAATGTCTCATTCGAGATGCTATTTTGAAGTGGCTTACATCTCTCAAGCTTTGCCACAGATCCTTTCTTTATGCAAGTTAGAAAACAACTAGCCTTATGGGTTTAAAGGGTTAGCGGTCCTACAAATTCAAAAAATAAATATCCGCTCTTCACTTGCATGCGGAAAGGTTTGCATGCCCCCAGGTATAGTGAAAAATTTCCAGGTTACCAAGAAAGTTCCATCCGCGTAGCAGATAAATGCTTCCTCGGCAATATCTATCGAAACAGACAAAGGTGAGTGGTGCAGATGCATTCCACTCACATAACTTTAACGAAGGTATCTTATTCCAGCATGATCCCATTTTCCTGTAAGGATGGGTTCGCCAGACTAGTCATATATCCTCCACAGAAACCTACTCTATACCCAAGGTTTTCCTGCCGAAACAGACCAGGGTGCATGCCCCCTAGGTTTCAGTCTCATCCTTCTGAATCACTCACGCTCATCAGGTGGATGGACTGGATATCGATGAGACATTTCTTGCATGAAAAGACCATTTAGGGATGTCATTTGACTATTTTCAATGTGTGAACCAAGGAATGACATTTGGTCTACGAGCTTGACCATTCTGCCTTCGTGTGGAAAACACATTACTCTAAAGAGTGAGGAGATGATGGCTCCCATGCAATAAATATAGTCGCGTCCAAGGAGAATGATTATATCCAGGGTCCTTGAACTACCATCACGTTCATGTTGAACGGTTTCCCTTCTCAAAGTAATGGGCACATTTGGAAGGATCCCTAAAGGTCGACTGGTTCCTTTGTCGAAGCCTGTCAGATTTCTCATTTCAGGCAAAAGTGATGGCAAACCAAGCACTTTCCAAGCAGTTGAGGAAAGGATACTCATAGAAGCCCCTTCATCAATTATGGTACCAACCATGACCATTTTGTAAGCTTGTACAATGATTCTGAATGGTACATTGGTTGGTAAACGAGGTCTACCTAGTAGATTCCAGTTAAAGGAAACGACTAGGTTGCTTGGTGGTGGGACCAAATAGACGGCCGGATATGACTCTGATGAACTTCCTTCCTGTGATAAAGGAACGAGAGGACTCCCCCCAAGTTCATCGGAGTCTGTGTTGACGAAAAGAATTTGAACGGTGTCGTTCTCTTTCTATTTAGTGACGGTATCACTCAAAGATGAGCACTCTGAAGGCAAGACCGGGTCAACTGCCGTCTCAACCTTTTGACTTTCGTCTGGTATGGATTCAGAGGGTTCATTTTTAGTGATAGACACTTCGGCCAACCACATTGACATGCCAGCTGGATTTTCAACCAGTGGAGGACTTGGAAAGAGTTTTTTTATATCCAAGAGGAAGTCGTAGCGGTGAAACCGGACGATCATCCAAAACTCTTTTAGCCTCATTAAGGAAGCGACAACGGTGGACGACGTGATTGCCTTCACACAACTTACAAGGAAATTTGGGATTCCTTTTTTGTCCATGTGCTTCACTTTCACTAGTTTATGGTGAGCATTTAACATAATCATCAGAGGTTGACGCCACCGAATTGTGCAAACGAGGAGACCACTCCCTTAAGATCCGATGGATGCAGGGACAATCTCAGTGATGGTGGTCTCCATTACAAATGACCCAAGGAGATTTAGATTTCGACTGTGCGGTGTGAGGATTTTCGCTAGATGACACTTGGTTGCTCCCTTTCGATTGTGGTTCCTTTTTCTTCTTTTCTTTTTTCTCTTTCTGCTTCTTCTTCTTCTCAGTCACTTGATTTTTAGCTTTATCGACTTTATCAAGTGAAGAGGAAGGAGGAGAGGGAGAATTAGATGAAGTAGAAGGTTGAGAGGCAACTCTAGTGTCGTCTAGTTGTTGATTTGACTATTCAGGAACTACAGAATTCTAAACGACAGAGGTAGAGAAGAGCCAGACAGGCAAACCAATTGTCAATCCTGGAAGTGACAAAGTGGCCATATGGTGTGCACCAACATCTCCCGTAGAATAATTTTTACGGTACGGCAGTCAATCTTCCCGAATGCTATGTTCAGTGCATTGCGATCGATAGGGCGGCAAACATGGCTTCCTAATGATAAAGGATGCAACCTATTGTGGTCTCCTAATATATACTCAATGGTACATGGGAGCACAAGTCCGTACTGGCACTTGCCATCCCAGAGTGGAGGAATCACCCAACCAACACTGAAAACAACAGTTACCAGGTTTTACGATGTCAGAATACATCTCTAGCCTAGACCTCTAGATGTTGTGTGTTAAGTTCCAAAGCGTTGTTAGATTCATTGAATTTATTTTAAGTGATCTTGCTTAACAATTTGCCCTTTCAGGGTCACCGCACTGATGTGTTATATTCCATAAAATGCGTCTAGAGATGATAAAAAAAAAACGTTTTATATTCTTTTGGCAATTGAATTCCTAGCTACTAAGGGAAGAAATGTCAAATTATTTCGTTCATAGAGCATAGAGAACATGCTAAATGCCACAGGTCTAATCAAACCAGCTCTCGAAATTGCAAATGCACATTTGCATGTATTTTTATTTCAGGTCTTAAATGAATGATTGTTAGAAATCTATGTGCAAAATCTGAATTACTTTTTAAAGCGAATACTCAACAAAATTCTTTTTCCAAATGGAGTGAAAGACAAGAGAGAACACTTTTGCGAGTTGAATGAAAATTGCTTTTTCGACACATTTCAAAACTACTAATTCAAATCCTATGCAATAGTTAACTGTATAATCGACTATCAAGAACAATGGGATTGTTTTCTAAAACTGAAAACGACAGCTACGACACTTTCAGATCTAGAGACGACAGTTCGACTATGCTACTTTTTTGCAAAAGAGAACTGAAAATGATGCACAATACATAAAAGACACTTACAGTTCTTTTCACTAAGGAGGCGGAATAATGCAAGAGAAGGGGGTTTTCACAGAAGTACACTGACTGTAGACAACAAAACTCCTGAATAGGACTTAAAACAGTGAGAAAAAACCACAGTCTAAGGGTAAAATTAACCCTCCCTGACCATTGCACCTGTTACACAGTGAAACCAGTATGCAGCGCACCTACTGCACTCGGGAAGTGCAATGCATACAGACTGCCTTGAAGGCAGGGTGCAATGGTACTAGTGCGAGACTTTAAATAGGGTTTTACTCACAGTTTGCAATTCAGTTCAGGTGTTTAGGCCGAATAAGTAATGCTCAGTGTATGTAAAACACAAGGGTCATCTAAGAGGTTACTAGAGCCACCACTTAGGGAAATTAGATTGCTTGTAGATCTATTGTTTAATTCATAAAAAAAACCCGGAGATAGACTGAAGTAGCATTGATTTACTTTGCATTTGTATAACAAATGCAGTTCGAAGGCTAGTTGGCTTGACTTCAGGCTCCCTCTGTAAGTTTATAAAAGAAACAAGGATAGATAGGCTAACAGACAATCTAGTCGCTCCCCAGTGGAGACGCCATTTTGTTACTGGGAATAGTGTCCACTCGGATGCTGCTATTCTCACTAAGATGGGTGGCCATCTTAGAAACAAACAAGTAAAGTCTACTATTGTTTTCTTTTATGAAAATAGACAAGAGGAGAACCAAGGAGACCAACCTGAGTCTTGCGCTTGATTTCCTCTCCTTCTTGATAGAGCTTCACCGCTGCTTCTTCGTCTGCCCAGCTTCAAAAAGAACCTGTGGAACCACAGAAACATACTACTATCGAAGAAACAAAGATCTATATTCATAAATAACACCGGTCAGATGTGTGTTAACCATATAAATGCATATATGAATAAGTACACAAGAATATGGAAGAAAACAAGAATAGCTTTATTAAGATGAAAAGTAGCAAGAGGATTACAACCATATGTTCTAACCCAGCATCATCCTCCAGCTAGGAATCCCTTCTTCACCTCAAGCAAAGCTTAGACCACCCAACACTATGAATGTACACCAGAAAACCAACAACACTTCTCTATAAGATACAAAATTCCAACCTCTGGATCTCTATGATGAGGGATCCATATATAGATGATTACAGAGAGGTGAGTCATCTTCTGGGATCTTCATTAGTGTCCTCTCTCTGATAGTTATTGCTTCCACTTGGAGAATGATGATCTCTTACTCATCCCTGGTGGAAAACAGAGAGGCAAGTGTCAGAGGGGAAGCTTCTAGAAGATTCCATGATCTTCCACCTCACATTTTTGTCCATGCCATTTGTCCATTCCTGACCATCGCACCCTACAAAGGAGAAATTTAGTATGCATCGCACCTTGTACACTGGGAAGGTGATATGCATTGCACCCTCTGGATTGAGCTTTCATTATAGTCTAGTTTTGACCATTTATGAGCAGTTTTTAGTGGAGAAATTCTGGGATATGATGTAATCAGCTGACCTTGTTCATTTAGGCAGTGAAGCAACACTTGTAGGGACTTAGGAGCCCTTAGTTTATGGACATTTATGATTGGGGTTGAAGTGCCCAAAAATGTCTATAATACCAACCTCCTCAAAAGGTAAGAGATGTTCAAAGTTTCCTAGGCCTAGCAGGGTATTATAAAAGATTCATCAAGGATTTTAGTAAGCAAGCCTCTCCATTATTTGGTCTTTTGGGAAAGGATGCTAAGTTCATACTGTTATATACATATTTGGGGACTACAACCCCAATCACATATGTCCATAAACCAAGGGCTTCTAAACCTCTAAAAGTGTTGTTTCATACCCTAAAGGAACAAGTTCAAATGATTACATCATTTCCTAGAATTTCTCCCTAAAAAACTACTTAGAACTAGTCAAAACTGGACCATATAGATTTCTCCATGCTGAGGGTGCAATGCATCTCACCTGTTACACATAGAGGGTGTGATGCATACTAAAAGGCCCTTCTGTAGGGTGTGATGAGCGAGAGAAGACAAATGGAAGAGGCGGTTTGCTAGGTGGAAACTCAAAGAATCTTCTATAAACTGCTCATATGACACTTTCCTTTCTGAATTCGCCCAGGGATGAGTAAGAGATCATGAAATCTCCAAGTGGAAACAAGAACTATCAGTGAAATGACACTAATCATAATCCCAGAAGCTGACTCACCCACCTACAAATATCTCTATATGGATCCCTCATCCTAGAGATTCAGAGGCTGGAATTTTTTATTTTGTAAGGAAGTGTTGTTGGTTTCTTTATGAAGCATTGTATTATTAGGTGATATAGCTTTTCATGAAGTGAAGAGGGCTTTCATGTTGGGAGGATGGCACTCGATCAAACAGCTGGTTGTAATCCTCTCTTCTACTACTTCTATCAATAAAGCTATTTGAATTTTCCTCCATATACTTGTATATTTCTGAATCTTGTATTTGTGTATGCATTTGTATGGTTAATGTACATCTGATTTTACATTGTTTATGGTTATAGAACTCTATGCTTTGATGGTATTTTGCTGCTTTAACTCTACAAGTGTTCCTTGAAGTAGGACAAGTGAGGAAGGAGTGGTGAAAGCTCTATCAAAGGAGAGAGGAAACAAGCAAGGAGCGAAGCGAAAGACAAAGGTTGGTGCTATCTGCTTCTCTCTCATCTATCTCTCATAAAGGAAAATACCATTTACTTTGAATTGTTTGTTTCTAAGATAGGTAACTGTCTTAGACTAGCAGCTCTGAATGGACACTAGTTTTCCCATAAACAAAATGGCGACTCTGAATCTCCTAGACCATAATTTTCCATTCCTCCTCCTCCTAAATCGAACAAGGACTCTCATGTTGATGATGGCGTGATTGGTACCTCAAGTACGCAAACCGCAAAGGCCCCATCTGGTAAAGCCCTTGTAGTTTCCAGTAAAAATGCAAATGAAAAGCTTCCTGCCTCGGAGGTTAATGTCGTGTCGACTGACAAAGGCAAAGAACCAAAGCAACCAGGGGGAAAGAAGAAATGGAAAAACAAAAAGAAGAAACAAGATTATTCAAATCCTAAAAAATATTTTGGAAACCCTTCTGGGCAAACGAAACCTAGTCATCCATGTCACATATGTGATGAGGACCATTGGATGAGAGATTATCTGCATAAAACTGAGATTAAGAAGTTCTTTAAGAATTCAAAAACCTTAGCGGTATTGACTGATCTGTTTATAGACCCAAAAACCAGTATGGTTTCTAGCGACAATGCTTCCCCATCCCAAGTGCTTATGTTGTCCATTTCAAAACAACAAAACGATGCTTTGATATCGACAAGGAATAAAGATTATGGGAATTCACAGTTGTCGAACAACAAGGCTATTGATCAACCTAGTACTTCGACAACAACTTTGACCAAAGTTATGCCACCCATCATTCTTGAGCTAATGGTAAAACCGCCAAAAGGAGTAGTACACAAATCGACATTTAATCCTCGTGCTCAAGTAGCACAAAATTATAATATAGTAGAAGATCTGGCCCAATCGCCATCCGCTATGTTAACACTTGAAGTACTGCAAAATTGCCCCTCCCAAAAGTAGGCTCTATTATTAACAATAGGTTGGATTGACCCAGCGGATTCCAATCTTGTGGCCTTTAATCATAAAGGATACGAACCTCAATTACCAGCTCAACTTGCTTTCCTCGTACGGGTGAAATCCCTCAACAAAACTGTTCATTGACCAATCATTGATGAGGGGGCATCTACATGCATTATGTGAATGCATTGCTAGAAAAATTTAGGCTCACCACCCTTGTCAAGATCATCAACGACATTAAAAGCATTCGATGGACAAACATACACCTCATATGGGATTTTAAGTAACTTGCAAGTTGAACTGGGGGGAAATACAGTACAAATTGATGTCAAAGTTACCGATGGAAACCTCGATTACAATATCATACTGGGAAGGCCCTAGATTTATGTTGTGGCTGTTGTTGTGTCAACTCACTTTAGAAAGATTGCATTTCCTTTTCAAGGATGAATTACAATTTTTTATCAACAAACCTTCCTCCCCAATAGTTCACAATTTACGGGAAGCATTCCAATGATCCATGGAAGCTCTCAATCGCTTCAAAATATCAGAGTATGCCTCTTAAAAGACCCTACCTTAATGGGTACTTTTGCCCTACTGCCTCCGAGAAATTTGGCGGAAGTGACCACAGTGGAAACCTACAATATGATATCTTCTATATCCACAAGGATTCAGAAGATTTCCGAAAATTTTGTTAGCATGGATCATCATCAAGTATTGCCTCCAAGCCCAATAGAAATATTATAGCAATCAATTTTCTTGGCATGGGCAGCAAACCCAAATCAATGCTTATCGATTGTTTGGATAGATAGATCTAAGGAATATGGTACCTCTTCAAATCCTTGGTCGCATGTACATTCTACAGATGAAGGAATCATTCAGTCGATGATGATAGGAGAGGCACCATGGGAAGATTGCCACCATCATTCCCATCTTCCTAATTATCACGAAGATTATTCCAATGACCTTAATCATCCCTTAGTTTTTGATTTTCTATCAAATACTGTAAATACAGTGGATTCTGAGTGAAATCTATCCAATATTGAAGAAACTATCACCATAAATACCTTGACCAAAGCTAATGTTGTAGAGAATATTCATGTTGGAAAATCTTGCTCTTCTTCAGAGTTGGAAATATATTGCTCTCTTTCATGAGTTTATAGATATCTTTGCATGGTCATATGAAGAAATTCCAAGCATTGACTCAAGCATATTTGAACACGAAATCAAGATGTATCCAGATGTCAAACTGGTACAGTAATGGCTTCGGTAGGTACACCTGAAGAAATCCATTCCCATCAAGGCAGAAGTTGAAAAACCTTCCCATGATGGTTTCATTTACTTGGCTCCTCTAACTGATTGGGTATCGAACATCATTCATGTCATGAAAAAACAAGGAAAAATTAGAGTGTGCATTGATTATAGGGATGTAAATCAAGCTTGTCCAAAGGACAACTACCCTACACCCTTCATCGACTAGATAATTGATGAATGTGTCAGATGCGAAATATTTTCATTTATGGATGGATTTTTTGGCTATAATCAAATAAATATCTGCCCACAGGACCAGACAAAGACTACATTTATATGTCTGTGGGGCACATTCGTGTACCACAAGCTACCTTTTGGTTTAAAGAACACAGGGGCAATCTTTCAGAGGGCTATGAACTATGTCTTCCATGACATTAAGAACATCATTGAACCATATCTCGACAATCTACTGGCTCATTCGCGAAAGCAGACTAATCATTTGTAGCATTTGAGAGCTATATTTCTATGTTGCTGACACTACAAGATATGACTCAATCCGTACAAGTGTGTGTTTTGTGTTGGTTTTGGTCATTTACTTGGTTTCATAGTTTCTAAGGATGGGATTCGACTCAACCCATGTAAGGTTCAGGCAATCATCGATATGCCTCCAACTTAAATTTTTCTTCAGATTCAGAAACTACAAGGGAAAGAAAACTTTCTGAGGAGGTTCATTCTAGATTATGTCAAACTTACTAAAGGTTATACACGTCTTTTGAAAAAAGAAGTACCCTTTAACTGGGATTAGGTTGCGTAAGCTTCCTTTGATGCTCTAAAGGAATCCCTAATAAAACCATCATTAATATATGCTCCTGACTATCAAAAAGACTTTAACCTGTATCTAGTTGTAGTAGATACGAACATCGCGATGGTTTTAGTTCAAGAAGATAATGGAATCAAACATCTTGTCTATTATTTAAGTCAAAAATTAAATGATACAGAAAGCAAGTACTCCTATGTTGAAAAGCTGGCTCTTGTAGCTGTTCAAGCAGTACAAAGATTTCAACACTATTTCCTCTTTCGCAAAACTACCATTTTGTCAGATTGCAACACTGTGACTTACATTCTATCGTGTCAATTACTTGGGGGAAAATATTCGAAATGGATAGCTATTTTGCAAGATTTTGATCTAGAATTTGTAAAATCCAAATCAAAGAAACCTCTTGTTTTTGCAGAGTTACTATGTGGCTTCCCATCCTCATCCAATGATTCAACATCCAAAGCATCAATCGTGGATGAATCTTTGTTTCTGATATCATTAAGCGATCCATGGTATGGAGATATAATAATCTATCTCCAAACCCAAACATATAGGCCTAATACCTCTCACTCTGAACAACGATGTACTCAATACCAAGAAAAAGACTACATGATCATCGGTGACACACTTTACCGTCGCGGTATCGATACAGTTCCGCAAAGGTGCCTCACCCATGAGGAGGCCAAAAAATCCCTGAATGATTGCCATTCAGGCACGTGTGGGGGGCATTAATCTGGTTACGTTACGGCGCAAAAGATCTTACAAGCAGGTTACTTCTAGCCAACAATTTTCAAATATTGCATAATCGCAGTCAGAAGTTGCCATGCTTGTCAAATCTTCAACCGCAAAACCAGAATACCACCCACATGTCTACATCCAGTAGTTGCTATTGGGCCATTCACAAAATGGGGCATAGATTTCATGACATGTAACTCCACCTCGGTCGGTGGGCATGGGTATATCATAGTCGCAGTTGACTATTTACAAAATGGGCTGAGGCGATGCCTACATTAAACAACAGCAGTGAAATGGCTGCTCTTTTCTTTTTCAATCATATAGTCACTAGATTCGATGTTCTACAAGCTATTGTTACATATCATGGATCACATTTCTGTAATCACATGATGGTTGAATTGGCTGCAAAATTAGGACTGTCCCACAAAAGTTCTACTTCATATTATCTGCAAGCTAATGGGCAAGTTGAAGCCATCAAAAAAGTCCTAAAGCGCATGCTGCAAAGGATTATTGGAGTCGAAAAATGGAGTTGGCACCTAATCCTGTACTCAGCCTTGTGGGTATATAGGACATCAATGAGAAATGCAACCAGATTTACACCTTTTCAATTGGAGTATGGCCTAGAAGCGGTCTTACCGATTCAATGTGAAATTTCATCTCTCAAGCTCACAGTCAACCTTCTACCTGGAACTTCAGAAGAAGAGGCTCATTTCTTGGCACTAATCCAATTGGATGGGACCCGTCATGATGCCGCCTTGGCTAGCAAAGCTCATAAGAAACGAGTCAAGGTGCAATCTGACAAAAGTGTCAAACCCTGTGGCTTCTCAGAAGGTGACCTGGTCTTACTTTACGATCAGGAATCTGATAAATTGGGAGCAGGGAAGTTCTAATCCTTGTGGATGGGTCCCTACATTGTTAAGAAAGTATTAGCAAAGGGAGCCTATGAGCTAGTAGATTATGATGGGGTTCCACTATCGCAACTCGAAACGGGTAGTATCTTAAGCGTTACTATGCTTGACTAAGTGCAGTAATCTCTTTATATGCTTTTATTACATTTTTTTTTTCGTCAAGAGTAATCGTTTTGGTTAGGTAATCCACTTTTGCATTTGTTGTAGATGTCGACCCTATTGGAATCATTTGTTGGATATGATGACGGAGCTAGTCGTAGTACACAGAACCTATCCTCTGTAGCTTGGGCCATTTTTGATCCAAGCGATGAGTTAGTGAGTTTTAAAGGGGTATGTATTGGTCGGTCAATGAACAACATCGCTGAGTACAACCATTGGTAGAGCTTCTCTCTGATTCCATCACACATGGCATACGCCGACTTGTTGTCAGGCTAGACTCACAACTTGTCATCCTATAGATTACTGGCATCTATTGTTGACAATAATACTAAGAGGGGGGGGTGAATCAGTATTATCTAATTCTTTTACCAAAACTTCCTTATTTATACTTTGAATTATTTTTGCATACCAATACCATAAATAATGAGCATGAACAAGAAAAGCAGACAGTCACATCAAAGAACACCGGATATAAGGTGGAAACCCAATGTGGGTGAAAACCACCTGCTGCAATATGTCTCTATCTTCTTTCAAATTAGAAACTCCTTTTACAATGGTCTTGTACTGGTGCAGTCCTTTACCAGTACGCAGGCTGCAACCTGCAGAGAGCTGCAACTCTCTCTCATTTTCCAGTCTCTCCTGGAAGGGAGCTACAACCCCCTACTTCTTTTCTTTCAAGGACCACTTTTCATAAATTTTCAAACTGGATCCATAAATATCAAATGATCATCAAGTACCAGTAAGTCACCCAGATAACCAGATCCAAAATAACAGAAAACTAAACCCAGAACACCTTCTGCGGCGTCTCTTGCGGCGCCTCCTGCGACGTCTTCTTGCGGCGCCTCCTGCAGCGTCTTCTGCAGCTCCTCCTACGGCATCTCCTGTGGCGCCTCCTGTGGCGCCCCCTACGGCGTCTTCCTACGGCGCCCCCTGCGGTGTCTCCTGCGGCGCCTCCTACGGCATCTTCCTGCGGCGCCTCCTGTGGCGTCTTCCTGCGGCATCTCCTGCGGCGCCTCCTGCGGCGTCTTCCTGCGGC
>APFE030850868.1:0-17047 GCA_000404065.3 Pinus taeda | reverse complement strand
CACTGTTCATTGCTTTCTCAGTCTATGCCAACGTCATGACAGGGTTATCTTGATAGAATTTAATATACCCAGCCAACACCCTATCCTACCATGTGATGAATAGTTGCACTTTCTTTATATTATCATCAATAATTTTTTGCGCTATCCACACAACATTTGTAATGAACTAGAATTGTTCGGGGTCTTTGCTTTCCATGCCTTTGAAGATTGGAATTTTCATTGCATTTGCCAGGTTGAATGGTTGGTGCAGAGGTGAAGGTGGAGCTAAGGGTGTAGGTGTATGCAGCAAAGGTGGAGGTGGAGGTGGATTTAATGGGTGAGGTATACTTGGGATAACTTGACTTACTATCTGTAGCGCACTTCATGGTGTGCTCATAATAGATCCTTCATCATCACTGGAAGAGGATCCTAACAACAAACTGTACTCAGAGCTTTACTTTTCATTCCTTCTAAATGGTTTTCCACTTCACGTAGTCCCAAACATCAAGGTAATGGCATAACCCTTTTCTAACACAACAACATCATAATCCAAGTTTTCAGAGATTTTAAATACTTGCCTTGCAGTCCCTTGAAGAAATCGTGCTCCGCTTTGCTATAGCTGATGGTCATGTCGATCGTTAGCTTCATGATGAATCCTCTTAAGATACGATCAATCCAGTGATCACAACATGTGTGATGTTATTTTTTGAAGCTTCTAGGTGCTTCACCAGCTCTAGAATCCACACAATAGGCTGGTCAAGCCTCCACGTACCTTGAATATTTGCTAATTTAGATAGCCACTCATGCAATTCAGAAAGGAAGAAATAGAAAAAGGCTTTAGTTTCATTAGTGTATAGGTATCTATTAAATCAATGTTCCTTGGATAACTGCAATTTTCTATTCTCCTGAGCTGGAAATGCATGCAACTTTTGATCTAGCCACTTTTCAATTTCCTTCTTAGTAGGGAACCACTTATTCAACATCACACATTCTTTAGATAGATTTCAGTCCTAGCAATGGAACCATTTGTTGGCTTGTTGGGGCCTGACCCATGTTTAGCTTTAACTATCCCAACCATAAAAACCCTAACTGCTAGCCATTTTGGCAACAACCTTCATAGGGTAGGCTGTAGTCTGACCCAAAGTAGTATTGGGGGATCCTAGAACCATATTTATGCATCCAAAGGCCTATGTGATGGTTTCCTGAGGTTCTTACGATTTAGATCTACCTTTGCGCAACCTTATCCATTCCAAACAAATGACTACTAGAAATCTATCTAAGCGACTTTCAAATCTTTGTGAAGGTACTTAATTGTACTTATCATGCATGAAGATTACAAATCTACTAGTTTCACGTAGTAAAATCACATCAATTCATATAAAACATATCATAGAGAAAAGATACATAAACTTTAGTAGAAGTAAATAACAAGGCATAGATGCATCAAAATAATCTCAAAACGGTCTTTATTAAGTATAAATGTTCAATTACAAACTACTTATCCCTGCACACTCAACTATATGGGTCTGTGCACTTAGCCTGCAGACTTACCAAGGTCTCCACACACTCAGATGCAGGAGCCTTCCCCTTTCGCCTAACTACACGAAACAAACCTTTCATGCCTTAGCACCTTTCCCTTACAATGAGTCTTCACCAAAGGTTAAATTCTAAGACTCTCTATCACTCAACTTTATATAGCATTTTTTTTACAATACCATGGTCCGCGAACCATGGGAAGATCTCAAAATGACTCTATCACCTACCCAATTAAGGGACTAAAGCCCCTTTGAATTCTACTAGCTTCATGCTCCACTTTCCACATTTTGTGGAGACCTTAGATTTGTTACAAAACAAAACTACAAAAATTTTCCAAAATTGACTCAATTGACCCCAGGGACCCCTTTCCAACAAAAACAAAAAGCGAACATATAGCACACACAACACCTAATGAGTACTCCACATGAGTGAGATGGTCATTATATCAAGGTTCCCCAAATGAATATGTCTAGTGTCTGGCAGAGTATTCCGCATGGGCAAGACAACGATAACAACTAATACAACACATTTCCAACAACATATGCACTAAGATAACTGAAATAGTTCAACTATCTTAGTAGAGGTTATAGCAACATGCATTAGAATCATCCAAATAATAGTCTTACAAATGAATACAATACATGTGTGAAAACTTGTTGGCCTGCTAACAGACTTTTGAGTTAAGATAAAGTTCCAAGACATATCCATACACCATCCATCACTAACCCCAATAGTTCGGCGCTGGATCCACTGATCATTCCTCAAAGAAAATACTACATACTCGCTAGGCTATGTGGGAGGAATCAAGGTGAAAAGTCCTTTGCATGTACAAATGAGGGGTATATATAGCCAAGGCTGAACTTAACCCTTGTGACTCTTCGACTTCCGTAATTATTGCCTGACTTACATGACTCTTCAACTAACATGACTCTTCAACTTCATATGTGGCTCTCTTGGACTTCCATGTTACATCACATTAGTTACAATAGTATGGCCCACAATAGTGATTTGGTTGAGATGAATCATGACATGACGTGACATGACACTACTGATATGCTCATGCTGATGCTGGTTTCCATGTCGAGTTGTTGTGATGCTAAGTGATGAGTGTGCTCTTGATGTATCATAGCTTCACCTTTGCATGACAAGGTGTGTGGAGTCTTTGTTGGCCTTGGTGTTTGCTTGATGTTACATGTGCATGTATCCCCCTCGCTAGTACTTGGCATGCTTCATGTGTTCATCCACTCGCAAATAGGTCTCCTAGCATGCACTCCTTATTCATCATGTTCGTCGACGCGCCATGTCTCATCCTTGTACCTGTCTCTGAAATCACTCATGACAAGATGACATAAAATATAGAAATGCTCGAGTCTACCATGATGCATTGTCTTTCATTTCTAGGTGCAGGTGACTTGAGAGAGGACAAGGCTCTGAAACTACACAGAGCACATTCAGGTCAGGATGCAATGCTACAGGGAACTTTCAGGGAAAACTGCATAGAGGTCATTGAGAGGTTGGGTTGAGTATTCTGGCACAACTATGACATTTTCAGGGTTTGGCTCTGCTGGGACGAAAAATTGCACAGTTTTTCTGGGGAAGGAAGTGTGGGCAGCATGAGGTGCTAGAATTGAAATCTGTGCAGATTTCTAGAGGAGGTCGGGATCAGGCTATCAGAGCTTGCTGGTTAGAACTACGTAGATCTAGGAGGCAGTCATGTAGGACATGTTTTCATAGTTTCTAGGCTGAGAGGGGTGTCAAGAAGTAGGTTGTCTGTCCATGAAAACTACGTAATTTTCAGGAGGAGTGGGAAGCAGGGTGGTAGGTGGACTATTTGACAAAACTACAAAATTTCCAGAGACAGTGAAATGACTGGCAATGGGTGTTTGTCCCTCATATCTATGCAATTGCTTTAAGCAGTGCAGATAGGTAGGATGATAGCTTCTACACAATTTTTGGGATGAGTGCATCCATGGGTCACTACCCAATTCAAATTATTTGATTAACTAGTGAGAGGCTTAATGGATAGGCTTCCGAGAAGTGAAAACTGAGATAGATTCTTGGGTGACTTCTATGTTGTTTTGGGTGACAATTAGGTAGGTTGATTCTAGGATTGCATAGTGCAGAATGCTTGAAGATCTGTGTAGTTATGGGAAACAGTGCTTGGTTACTGAGGGCTGAGACTATGTATTGGAGCTGAGTGGAGGTCCAGCCGATGGAGGGTGGTTCGGTCAACAGATCTTCAACAAAATGGTTAAGTGTGTGAGCGAGTGAACTCAAGTATACATGAATTTGCAAACAGACACTCAACATGACTCAATGACAAGACACATCAAACCATCAAAACAACATATGCTCAGTGTGACTGACTAAAGGGTGAGAGCGACAAGTGCAAAAATTCAGATGGATCATTGAACGACTATGACGACACTTGCACAACATTGCATATAACTTTTGTGTGAGTGTGATAAATGTTTACATAGCAAACACAACTTGTACACACAAAGACAAACCTTCAACATAGCTAGAACAAGGCCACAAGCATGACATTGCAACCAACATGTTAAAAGGCCACTAGTGAAATAGAGTTTGTAATTACTTAGAAATATCAATAAAGAAGAGTATTCTGCAATTCTGTGTCTTTGTTTCTGATTAATGGATCTTGTAATTTTATGTATGAATTCCCTTTTTAATGCTTATATGATGTACAAATGAATGAAATTACATTGGATAAATGAACACAATTAAGGATACATGTTTACATGGTACTAACCATGATTATCTAATGAGACAAGTAAGACACTTAGATTAGTTTAGGAATCTGCATGGTACGCTGCGATAGCAACGTGAAAGTACCTAAGCCATAGGTTAGGGCTGCGTGAAGGGCAATCATACCCTTTCACAGAGGTATTTAAGGGTGGAATAGAGGGCTCGTCTGGAAATCCCTAGAGAAAAGTGACCTGCACGAAGGTAGGAATAAATGGAATAAACTGACATCACGACCATCTCAGGGTGTGGAAACTTGGTTCCAGCATCCCCCCATACTGCTTCAGGTGAGACTCTGGTTCACACTCTATGGGCTAGTGCCAAAAGGGCTAGTAGTGTAGTGATTTGATTGGCTAATTAACGCTGAACCTGAGTCAAGCCCCATCAAGCCAACAAATGGTTTCATTGCCGAGACCGAATTCTACATAAGAGATGGGTGGTGTCGTTCACTGGAATCGAACTAAGAAAGAGATTGGTAGGAAGATCCACGAATTCACAGTGTAGGATAACAGAAACCTGCGATTGACAAAGGAACAGTGGTTAGATAGATACCTATATATAGATATCTAGGAAATATTTTTCTACTCCTTTCCAGTTGAGCTATATGAGTGGATCGTGAAGCCGGCAGATAGCCAAGGAAGGTGGAAACTTGACGGTCCTATTGTGTGGACCCCTGAGCTAGTACAGAAATTGGAAGCATCTAAGGACAAGATCGCCCACGCTACTGATGATTGCCTCAATTGTGTCATATGAGGATTTGTGATTAAATTAGCAGTTGACACCTCAGTCAACTATAGTGAGGCGGAGTGACGATTTTTCAAAGGACCGCGAGGTAAGTACGTGAAATCCTTTAATACTTAGATTAAAATTCTATTGTGTGAAAAATGGGTTATGCAGCTACCTTGATGTTCGGAGTTGATGAGCCTCATCATTGGGTAATTATATGGGCCTTAATTGGCCTTAATTCGCTTCTTAGCTTAGTCAAACCAACTATTCTCACAACTTATTGCATACTTTTGATTATATTTTGTTTATGAGATGAATTAGAGTTAGATGTTTTTCTTTGTGGTCTAATGTGCATGTAATGCAGGAATAAAGGCTAAAAGTAAGGAACTATAGAAAAGACCTTGGTCAAAACTTGAATGGGACAAGGGAGGAATTATAGGAGGTAAATCCTTCTCGTTTACTACCCCTCCATTTGAATATTCCTCCATCAGCTTGGAGTGCAAATAGCAAAATCATGAGGACTAGAAGACAACTAAGCAAGTGAAAAGGAAAGAATACAGTTTATCTTGAGTGGGGAGCCAAGCCTCCCTAATTTGGAAGGAAGTCGTTGGAGACTTTAGATGTATATGTAAAGAGGATTAAGACCTCAGTAGGATTCAGATTCTATTGTAAAACTCTACTTTATTTCTAAGCTACAAGACTTGTGACAGTTTTGTTATGTAATCCATGGTTTTTATAATAAAGATGAGTTTTGTTTTGAGTCAACATTGAGTTAACTCAAAGGGTTGAAGCTCTTTGGTTAGGGCCCAACCCGAGTAGCCAAAGCTCCTCCTTATTGTACATGTATGATAGCATATATTTCTGGTTCTATTCATTCACTTAAGTATTTGCATTCCCAGTATAGTAGCGTAGAGTAGATCAGTTGTGCTTTGGTTTACTTTGATTTTTGCCTTCTTTTAGTTAGCAGGTTAGATAGGAGGAAAATATCACCATAAGGTTGTCCGCAGGTGTCTTGGCATCACTTCCTCCCTCTGGGACCATGACTTGAGGAAGATACCCTTCAGCAACCCGAAAAACACAGGTTTCTAGTTCTTTCATGAGCTTTGGATTTTGTTGTTTGATGGAGTTACTTGTTTCGCTTCACTGTCATCTTTTTCCATTACTCCCAGTCCACCCTCACCCTCACTAGTTTTTTCTATCATTTTCATTGGAAAACTACTTCAACACATTCTTCATGCATCATTTCCTCACCATTCGATCCACAACAAACCTGACCAATCACCATCTGATTCATTAGTTTACCCAATGGCTATCACGCGTGAAGTCTTCCACCTACTTTATGTGCTTTATCCTCCACTGTCTATCTGTCTCTTGATCCAATGGCTATTGTGTTACCTCAATACTTTATGCACCACAATCTCCACTATTGATCTGTCTAGCCTGATCTGACAACTATCATGCAATCTCATGTGGATTCTTGCATGACTGTCATTTTCCCAAGAGCATGTGAGAAAAGTGGTTTTCTCGTGCTACGTGTCGCTAAGTTAGGCTAATCGTGTGAAATTCAGAAATACAGCTTACAATTTTGAGGGCACATGAGAAACTGCTTATCACCTTCGAAACCCACTCCATCATTTCTGTACCTTTTCTTTCCATGATATGATCTCCGTCATTCATCTGCCGATTAATCATGTTCATCCATCCATTCACTTAATTCCTCATGATAAGATCTTCGCCATTCATCTGCTTCGTTACCCTGTTCATCCATCCAATCACTTAATTCCTTGTAATAAGATATTTTTTATTCATCCTATTCATTAACCCTATCCATCCATCTATTCACTTAAGCCCCCACAATAAGATCTCCATCATTCATCTTCTGCTCGTTGATCAATCCAACGGTTCTTATGCACTACTACTTCCTGATGTCCTCCTTTAATTAATTTTGACCTCCAATTTCTCTTCCGCTTGAAAACCGATTTAGCTTAGTTTCTTTTCTTACACATTAGTATATTTTGATTCTCTTTACCTCTACAACTTAGATAGTAGCATTAGGTTAGTGTTGATTTAGCAATTATGTTTAGCATAGCTATTTAGATGGTTAGTTAGGTTATGGTGTGGTTTAGAATTACATGCTATTTTCTTCATTGCTGCAATAGAGTAGCTCTCACTTAGAATATATTCTCTCTTCTTCCATCAAATAATTAAGCTTCTTCTAACCCTATAAAGTTTGGCTTGGAACCCCTGGGGTCTTGTTCTAGATGAGCAGTGACAACAGGTAGGACCTTCACTTTTACTTGTGCATATAGCACTGTGACCTCCATGTTTGTACAAACCCCAGGTTGATAAGTAAAGCTGGTAGTCTTGGGAGTTGCAGCATTCTTGTTGCAATACCTAGGCTCATCACTTTTTGGCGTCATTGCCAAGGATGTGTCAAAGTAGAATGTGATTACTGTGTTCTTCTATTTCTAGTCTCCAACTTTCTTTTCTTCTACGTCTTATCCTCAATTTTCTTCCATTAGTTTATTTCTGCAAAAGTAATCTATTAGATTCCATTCTTTCAGTTGTCATTATCTGCTTTCCTTTCCATCCTGCAAGTAGAATTTCAATTTAGCAAGTAGTTTATTTTTGTTAGTGGTTTTCATTCAATCAAAAATTTCATTCTGCAAGTAGTTGTCTTTCTGTCAATAGTTTTCCCTTCAATCACCAATTTCATTTCTGCAAAGTACTTTCTAGCTTTAAAGAAAATCTTACAAAAACCAACCCAAAAACCTTTCCTTCTATGCCTTGTACAAATAGGGACAATTCAGGGAAATTCTTTTCAAATAACCCCACTGCATCCAACAGTCAACCTTCTCTTTTCTTCAGTGATAGTGAATTGGAAGACCCTTTAGGTGATCTAGCTTACATATTTGAGGAACCTATAGGGGAAGAAGAATAGGAAGAACCCATTCCTACTCAACCAATGGCTAAAAACTAAAATGACAGAGGAAATAGATAGAGAATTGTGGGTGCCTTCCCTACTAGGGAGACTAATGGGGACACTAAGATGAAGAATATAAGCCCCTCTGCTTTACCTCATTTCCATGGCTTGACCACAGAGGACTCTGACACTTTCCTATTTGATTTTGTTATTTTATGTCAAACCTATGACTATACAGATGATGAGAAAAAGTTAAAATTGTTTCCATCTACCCTTAAGGATGCAACATTTCTTTGGTTCATGGGTTTACCTGGAGATAGCATCACAAATTAGGCTTAGATGCAATAGGATTTTAACAACAAATATAGGGACTACTGTAGGTCAAAGGACACTAAAGAAGATATTTTCAAGATGACCATAAGCCAGGATGAATGCTTAGAAGACTATGAAGAAAGATTCCAGCTCAGTTACAAAAGGGCCAGATGCACACTTGACCCTGAGTCACTAAAGTTGGTCCTACTTAAAGGAGTAAGGGAGGATCTTCTGGATTCCTTACATGTGATAGTAGGAGGAGATATCTACCAATTACCCTATGAGGATATTAAGACTTTATTTAGAAACCATTCTAAGGCAACCAGGAAAAAGGGTAGGGGTAGTCAACCTATGGCCAGTACATCATCCTCCAACTCATCCATCAAGGGTGAAATTGGAAATATGCTAGAAGATTTCAAAAGTGATATGCTACAAAACCTTGCTTTGTAATTGGACACCATGAACATAAAAAGAAATAGGAAGAAGAAAGATCCCTGGCCATCTTTTGTCCTAGATGCACTAGGAGGAATCCTAGGAATGAATTTACATTGAACTGTATTAAGATTTTCTCAGTCTGTGAAGAAAACCGCTCCACAGACAAGTGCCCTTCTTTACCTGGACTAAAAGTTGTATATCAAGGAGTTGAAGGGGCCACTGAGTAGCTTTGCTACATCAACCAAAGGAGACCTCCTAGGCCTAGACCATACCAGCAGAGTATGCAAGGGTCATCCCATGCATATTACAACCTCAACCAAACCACAACTATACCTTCTTGGGGACCCCCTGCTCATCCTTCCTGGTCTACACCCCCTCCTTGGTCCTATGCATCTCAGTATCATTCCCAGCCAGCAGCCAATCATTTCAACCTTATGTTCAACCACAACATTAGTCGAATACCCCACTCCAGTGGTGGAGGCCCCAATTCAATAATGTTCTAGCCCTATTGCCTCCACAACCTACCCAACCACAACTCCTGCACTCTTCTCCACCCAAGAAACCCCATATGCCTACTCAGCTAAATCTAAACCCAAACAATAGGTAGGATCAATAGGTATACAGTGGAGAGACATCATACCCAGGTTATGCTGTAGAAATCCAGGAGATCAACTTAAGATCTAGGAGAATTCTCCCTAACAACCAACCTCCCTCTCCACATAGGTAGGTTGAGGAAGAAAGAGAGGAAATAAACCTTAAAGTAAATCTACCCTTTCCTGAGAGATTAGCCCAACCACTCCAGCCTACCCCAGAAGAAACTGACTTCTGGGAGAATTCAAAAATCTATGTGTATAGTTTCCCCTTCTCCAAGCAATCAAAGATCTTTCCATTTACATAAGTTGATTAAGGAGAAGTGCTTCAAGCATCCAGGAAGAAGAAAAAGGGATGCCCCTACAATTAATGTCATTGGGAATTTGTTTGAATTGATGATGGGGTGGGTCATATGTCCAAAATATTTGGACCCTGGAACCCCTGTACTATATGTGCACATCAATGACACCATTGTCCCACACACTCTGATTGATCCTGGGGCTGCCATTAATGTGATGACCAAGGACATCGTGCTTAAGCTCAACCTCCAAGAATCATTGAGGAAGACCACAACATTATGCAACTTGTAGACCATTCCAAAATCACCCGAGAGGGAATTGTGGAAGATGTGATGGTCTCCATTGAGTCCTGCGAATACCCTGCAGATTTTCTAGTTCTCCGGCCTAAGGCTAAGCTTACTGGTTACCCTCTCATCCTTGGGAGGCCATTCTTGGCCACAGCTGATGCTTACATTAGCTGTAGAGCTGGGAATATGACCATCAAGAATGGGCATATGTCCATATAGCGAGTCTTATACCCTCCTGCTCAACCTTCCATAGAGCATAATTTACCTTTATGGTTGGAGGAGGAGGAAGAAGATGAGGTTTATTCTACCCAACTTTATGCTTTGGAAGAAACCATAGGAGGAGGACAACAAGATGAGGATGAATTAATTGAGCACTTGCTCCAAAGTCCAACTCCTAGTTCACTACTATTAGAAGAAGACGTAAGGGAAACCCAGAACAATCATCCAATTGACTTATTATTGGCCAATTCCAACCCACTGCATGTAAAAACCATAGAATTTGGCCCCGAAAAGACTTTGAAAATTAATCCATCTCTTTTTGCTTTAGAAGAGGAAAATCTATGCAACATGTTAAGAGAAAACCTAGAAGCCTTCAATAGGAGTTATAAGGAAATAAAGGGAGTACACCCCTCAGTGTGTACTCACCACATATACATCAAAGAAGGTTGCAAGCCCGTCAAGCAAGCATAAAGGAGGATGAATCTAGCTCTTAAAAGTCAAAGAAGAACTGTAAAAACTGCTGGATGCAAGATTCATTTACCCTATCTTAGATAGTGAGTGGGTCTCTCCTTTAATGTTAGCTCCCAAGAAAAATGATAAGTGGAGGATTTGTGTTGATTATAGGGAGTTGAACAAAGCCACAAAGAAGGATCATTTTCCCCTACCCTTCATTGACCAAGTGCTAGATGGCTTGGCAGGGAAGAAGTTTTTGTCCTTCCTAGATGGATTCGATGGGTACAACCAAATCCAAATCTTCCTAGAAGACTGGGATAAGACCATATTCACCTGTCTTTGAGGTAGCTTTGCCTATAGGGTCCTTCCTTTTGGCCTATGCAATGCTCTTGCCATTCACCAGAGAGAAGTCTTGAGTATTTTTGTTGAATTAGTACATGATGCTATGTAAATATATATGGATGAATTTACACCTTATGGCTGTGATTTTCAACAAGATCTGACTAACCTAGGCAAAGTATTGCGCAAATGCATTGAAATGAACCTGTCTCTCAGTCTTGAAAAATGTGAATTCTTAATGATTGAAGGGATCGTGCTAGGTCATTCAATATCTCAGCAAGGATTGCAGGTGGACCCAAATAAAATAGCAATCATCCAAAGGGTCCCAGCTCCACAAAAGTAGAGAGGTGTCAAGAGTTTTTTAGGGTTAGCTAGATACTACTAAAGATTCATAAAAGACTTCAGCAAGTTGGCCTCTCCTTTATTTGGGTTATTAGCCAAATATTTTGAGTTTATATGGTCAAAGAGTTGTCAAGAGCCCTTAGGCATTCTAAAGGGTAAGTTAACCACTACACCAATCCTTAGAGGCCCAAACTAGGCCCTCCCTTTTCATATTAATGTTGATGCCTCACACAAAGCCATAGGAGTAGCCTTAGGCCAGGAAGAGGAGAAATTTCCCTATGCCATCTATTTTATCAATGACAACCTGTCAAAGGTTGAGCTAAACTATACTATGACCAAAAAGGAACTCCTAGTTGTTGTGCATTCATTAAACAAATTTAGGAATTACATTACATGCTATCAAACATTTGCGCATACTAATCATGCTGCAATCAAAATTTAATGAACAAACCAGATGTGAATGCTAGAATTATAATATGGTTTCTTTTATTACAGCAGTTTGACCCAACTATTGTTGGTAAGCATAGTAAGGAAAATGTTGTTGTAGACTTCCTATCTAGGATGAATCTGCCTGTAGATTAAGAAGGAATAGTGGATGGCTAATTATCAAATGAGAATTTGTTTTCTATTTTAGTTCTCTCCCCATGGTTTGCTAATCTAGCAAACTATTTGGTATCAACACAGTTCCCACCAAACTTGCCCTCCAAAGAAAAGAGTAAGATAGTAATGGAAAGTGCCCCCTTCGCCTGGATTGAGGGAAATCTATTCAAACTTGGCCCAAATCAAATCTTGAAAAGGCGTGTAAGGGAAAAGGAAGTTTTTGACATCCTTCTGACCTATCATGATGGGCCTTGTGGAGGTCACCTTGCAGCAAAGAGGACAACATTCAAAGTGTTGCAAGCAGGATATTATTGGCCTACTCTTGATCAGGATGTGAAAATGTACATTAGTCAGTGTGATCAGTGCTAGTGGATGGGAAAGCCTACTCCAAGAGATGAAATTCCCCTACAACCTCAAGTGACTTTAAAGCCATTTGACAATTGGGGCATGGACTTCATTAGGCCTATCAACCATCCTTAAAAGAAAAAATTGTACATTATTGTGTGCACTAATTATTTGACTAAGTGGACTGAAACCAAGGTGATTAAGACAACAATAGAAGAGAAGGTGGTTGAGTTCCTAAGGGAGAATGTATTCTACAAATTTGGGTACCCTAGAGAGCTAGTCACATACCAAGGTAGCCAATTTACCTCCAGCATGATTGAAGAATTGCTCAACCATCACAAAATCAAGGATATGACCTCCACTCCTTATCACCCACAAGCTAATGGGAAAGTGGAGGTGACCAACAGGGCACTGGATAACATCTTAACCAAGGTAGTGAGCAGCAGTAGGAAGGATTGGGTAGAGAGACTAGCTGAGGCCACCTGGGCCTATAATACAACATGGAAGACCACCACTAGATTTACACCCTATTAGTTGGTCTATGGGAAAAGGGCTTTGTTGTCCATTAAGTTTGAATATAACACATTCAGGATGGAAGCCCAACTAGATTTGGATCTCAGTCATGCAAAAAAAGAAAGATTGTTCCATTTGAATAGCTTGGATGAATTTAGAATGTATACCCTCTTACATACAGAGATAGTTCAGCTTCAAAGAAAGATCTGGCATGAAAAAAATATTAAGGAGAAGAAATTTCAAGAGAGAGATTGGGCATTGTTATATGATTCTAGGTATAAATACTTCAAGGGCAAGCTAAGGACAAGATGGCTCAGACCTTATGATTCCATGATAATGGTTAAGTGAAAAGTAGAACTATAGATGAAGAAGCCATTCCATTGCTTGTTAATGGACACCAGTTGAAAATGTACAGGAGGCCTTTATCAAAACAAGATTTCATTGATAATATCAATAAGACAGTGATGATGGTGAAGCAATTTCTAGCTCCTCCCTCATCAGGGCACTGAAAAGGAGAAAAAAGAATAAGGATTCAGTTGAAAACCTCCATGAGGCACCTCAGTCCCATTTTTGGGTTGAAAACCTCTTGAGGTGGCCAAAGAATGAGAAAAAAATGAAAAAGAGTAAGAAGATCCCTAGGTGAAAACCTTCCTTGAGGCACCCAGGGCAGATATCTAGGGTGAAAACCTCTCTGAGGTAGCCTAGTTGTTTTCCAAAAAAATATAATAATAAAAGAAAAAAGAAAAAAGAAATAATTGTTATTTGTATGTGGGTGAGAAAAGACAAACAAGGAGCAAAGAGAAGATCCAAAGGGAACCAAGCCTCACATATATTCATCTCCTCCACTACTTACCATGCATCCCTCCATCAATTCCATTGTTTTTCACTTCATTGCTTCAATTTAGGTGAATATTGTGTTTTCTATAGGATCCCCTAAATGGTAGATTGGTTAGGTCCAAAAAATTCATTCTAGACATGATCTAACCCCTCACCTCATCCATTAGCATCATCCCTACATCCACACACACTCCTACTCCCTCTGTCCATTCATTACATCATCCTGACAACACCAGCTAGCAACATGGTCAAGAAATTCTAAGGGAGACACCAAACATTGCCAAGTGATAATCCAGGAGCTACACACCAGTAGCAACATCAGATCTCTAGTCACAGACACCTCCAAAACCAAGAAACCATCAGCAGACAACATAGGAGGAAGAAGAATGACCATGCAACAAATAGACAATGCAGCACCTCGGATCTTTGACAACTACAACATGGCATCAAGACCATAGGTAAGTATCCCACTCACTCACGCATATGCATCATTTGATCAAAAGTGGTAAAGGTTAAGAGGTAGTTGGTTTGTAAGTGAAAAGGTGGCTAGTTAACTTGGCCACCTTCGTTCAGTCATCACATACAAAGCAGGGTGTCCTCTCCCATGTGGTTGCAGTCAACTCAAAGAACAGAGAAGGAGTAGGACAAAAAGTGTTTAACTATGGCTTTAACAACTGCAGGAGCTGATTTTGAGGAGAGGGAATGTTGAGGTGGTATAAAGGGAAAAAAAACATCGTTTGCATGCATTCATGCATTCCACCTCCTTGAAACTCCCTCACTCAAGTAGCTCTCATAACTCTAGCCACCCACTGGAAGCAAGGATCCATTGTTCTACAAGAGAATTTCTACGGGAGAATGCATAGGAATTCCTACAGAAATAGTCTACAAAGGTAGTCTACAGGATAGGCAGAGAAGGGTTCTAGAGGGAATATCACCATTCTAAAGAGGTAGGATCTAAAAATCCACCCCCGTTTACAAGAAAATGAACTAGAAGTGCTCAAAAATCTAGTGGATTACATACACAGGAAAGTTTTTTTTCTCTTGAATTTAAAATTCTTATGTCACACCTATCATTTCCTCCTCAAATCCCCACAAGAAAGATGACAGGAGGGTTTAATATATGAAGAACCCACAGAGGATAAAAATGGAGTAAAGAGGGACAATTTGCCATACCCATGGAGTGAGGTAGGCTACGAACTCATCAAATACATCTCATGTGAGGATAGATACAATGTTATTTATGGCTACCATTTTAGGATGCTTGAAGAATTAAGATTTGAAGTAGAAACATCAGTTTACCAAACACTCAGCATACCCTATTTCTTGAAGCAATCACTCATATACTCTAGCAACAAAGTAATGGAAGGGAATTCCCAATAGTTGGCTCACCATGGGTTGATCAGGATCCTCATTAAGAATGCCCTCCAAAACCTCAAGATCCCTATAACATGGTCAATCCTTAGAGACTTACTAGCATAGGATGACATCAAAACCCTCACCTATTATGTCAGTCCTTCTGTCAGTAAGGAGGAGGAAAAACAAGAATAAGAAACTAATACAGAAGGTGAAGAAGGATTTGAAACAGAGGAGAGAGAATAGAAAGAGGCCATCTAGTGTAGGATACTAGATAAATCCTATGCTCTTTACCTCAAAGAACAATGGCTAAAAATTCATATTAAACACTAACACAAATGGGCACCATGCCATTTCAGGACTGCAGGTAGTTTATTGATCTTTGTGATAAAAGTGCACTAGAGGATGGGGCCAAAATGGATGAGTTTTACTTGCACAACATGGCCCTTACAGACATGAATATTTGGGATCTAATGTAGAGCTAGGAGATCTACAATTAATGGCTTTGGCATCATTGATGAACCATGAGAAGTCAAGGGCTACATAGATGAAAAGAAAATTGGCGAAAGAGAAAAATGAACCTATTTTCATCAAAGCTGAACAATCAAATCCCATGGCCCTAATCATGACCAATAATCTAATTACAATGATCCTTAGCTGGCACCTAGATATCTTGCTACCCAAGAGAAAGAAATTTCATATTTTTAGGATATGTTTAGGTTGCTAAGAGATGATAATATACATTCCTGCTAAAGGAGATGGAAAACACTGCCACACAGCTTGAAGATCAGAGAATATCACTCCCTGTCACGCAGAATGAGTCGAGGTTGCGGACAAGATCAACCTTCCTAGTATCTACTTATATCTAGTGACAAGCAAACCAATCAAAAACTATCTTTCTCTAAATATGCGATTAAAACAAAGGCAAACAAGTGTTTTAGGCCTACCTTGGGTCCAATGCAAGTTTGTGGAAGCCTCGCTTCCTCGCCCCAAATGAGCTTCCTTGAAGTATAATTCTACAAACACAAACAAGCAAACAATTACATAGCACCTGAAAAGCCAATATCATAAAGCATATTCATCATAATGATCAAGGAGATTATGAAACAAACCATAAAAAAAATTGTTGAGAAAAATGAATCTGATTGTATTAATTCAAACGAAGAAGAACTTTACAACCTATGCCTTGATGCTGTACAAGCTCCTCCCAGGGTTCGACAAGAAGTCTCCTGTACTTTGACAAGCTTCACTCACTTCCCAATGAAACCAAAAGGTATGTGATCTCTCCTCTCAAGTTTAACTAGGAAGTCCCAATTCCATCACCATTTACCCTCAAAATGTTCAGCTTCTAACCTCTCTAGCAACTGACCCAATGCCTTAATTTATAGTGCAATGGAGGGAAGTTACTAGGTCCTCCTTCAAAGGGATAAAGTCCTCCTTCAAAGGGATAGCTCCTCCTATCAAGGTATTAGCTCCTTCTCTTTTGGGATGCATGAACCACTTTGGAGCGAACAATCCGCGTCAAAATTCTTCTAGAAACATCTAGAATTAACCCAAAAGTGAGTTTTTTAGGATGAACTTGTGCCTTTTTGACTTTTACAGGGGTATGCACCCACCCCTTTACAGACAGCGTGTGCAGGTACGTAGGTATTATGAACAAAGAGTGAGGGTCCGCAGGTAAAAGTAGGAGAAAGTGCGGAACCAGAGTAATATTGATTTTCAATGTCTTTCTCTCTTTTGCAAAGCTTGACATGAAGAGTTGAGGTCTGAGACTTGCTTAGGAGGCTAGTATAGGTGATGATAGACCCATGTTGACTACAAATAATCATGGTGATGATATTTTTGTGTAATAGATTGCCCCCTAAAGTGCGAAGTCTGTAGTAGATGAGGATTTCATTTAACATTTAAGAAGAGTGAAGTAGTTTATCATTTCGAGGATTATCTTGCAGAGAGCCTAGTTGGAACCTGTAAAAACATTCAAGTGAAAAATATATATATGAGATCATATGATCGCTGAGGTAGGCATTCCCATACTCAGATCAAAATTGACTAGGAAACTAAAAACTGACTAGAAAATTAACTACTGCTCTGATATAGGAATGATCTTGTAATACATCATAAGTATAGACACATGTAGACACAGTATGGACACAACCATCTATTTATGAATAGTCTACAACATAATGAATACAAAA
>APFE030850867.1:0-15300 GCA_000404065.3 Pinus taeda | reverse complement strand
GACTAATTTCTCATGATTTTTGAATAGTTCACTTAGCACTCATTGCATCGGGTGATGCTCACACGGGTGAAGAAGTGGGATTGAAACTAGTGAAATTTGGAGAACAAATCACATAGCATCAATCATCACTTCCGGGGCTTGCACCCGGTAACCAGGACTTCCCAGGAGGTCACCCATCCTAGATCTCCTATGGCTCAAGCGTGCTTAACTGTGGAGTTTTTCCCCACAATCAAGCCCACTTAGCTTGCTACCCCATTTGCAAAACCTTAACAAGTATTGTGCCTCATGAACCATTCAAGTAGAGATCCCTTGACTCTTTTTGAATTTAAGTATGGGGGATTACGCAGTGCATTATATTAGATATCATTTTTGGGATTCAACTGCGTTAAGTAAGTCATTCAAACTTATGACCATTTCCATGAGAGGTAGTCGTAACTGACTAATTTCTCATGATTTTTGAATAGTTCACTTAGCACTCATTGCATCGGGTGATGCTCACAGGGGTGAAGAAGTGGGATTGAAACTAGTGAAATGTGGAGAACGAAGCACATAGCATCAATCATCACTTCATGAGAAATTAGTCAGTTACGACTACCTCTCATGGAAATGGTCATACGTTTGAATGACTTACTTAACGCAGTTGAATCCCAAAATGATATCTGATGTAGTAATTGTCAATGTTTAATTATGAATTTTGCAGTATGTTAGTCTTTGCCGATAAAGTTTTATGGGTAATGATACGATGATTGTGAATGCTCAGTTTTGCAGTATGTCAGTCTTGTTGATGTAAGAAGTCGTTTAGTCCCATTAAAATCAGATCCCATTAATTAAAATTTAACAGTGTTAAAATTCATCTCATTCTTATTAGTTCAAAGTTAAAATATTTTTAAAATTAGCCATCAAAATAAAAATGACTGAATAAAACAAGCTGACAAAATTGACAATCAGTATAAAGAAAATGACACAAAAAGTTTAAGGGTTTCCTACCATCTTGTTTTTCATGGGAGGAGTAGACAAGAAGGCCATTGGTGAAAGAATAACAAAAACAATTGTTAGTTGGATCTAACAAAACATTGGACCTATTGTACCCAATCTCACCACCAAATAGGATGAATAAACATAATAGATTTAGGATCCACAACAGTTGTGCTTCCAAAGTACTTTGGAGGACAAGGGTAAGAAATATCAAGATATAAAATTAAAAAGAACAAATTGGAATAACATTCTGCAACGATTATTTTAATGTGATATTTTGAGTTGTCTATGATAGTAGTCACTGAAAAAAGAACATAACATATTCATAAGTAATGTTGGTGATCTGAAAAATGAATATAACATATTCACAAGTAATGTTGGTGATCTTGTTTGATTAACATTACATGAATGGGTGGAATGGTGATGCTTATTTTATGTGAGTGATTTTTGTTTGATTAACCATCAAATGTGACATTGTTGGGAAGAATGATGATGTTTGTTGAATGGTGATGTTTGGTTGATGAACATGACATTATGAAAATGAATGAAATGAATGTTGTATGTGGTAGGCAGTTGGTAAAATTTTGTTTTTAATTTATTTGATTGGTTTATTAAAATAATGTAAAGTGAATAGTTAATGAATGTAAAATTTAATTTTCGCATGTTTGATAAATGTTTACATCTGAAATAATTTGCATTTTTTTTAAATATTATAATTTTTTTATTATTTTTTATAAGAGGATTATTTTAGACTTTATACATAAGTTGAAAATATGATAAGAAGTAGTTTTTATTCTTTTTCGTTTAAAATTTATATATTTTTTATTATTTTCTTTAAAAGTGCTATTTTAGATCTCAAAATTTCTCCAATGATAGTGAGGATTTTTTCACTTATGACGGACATAGGTTGAAAATGTGATAAAAAAAGTAGATTTGTTTCTTTCTTGTTTAAAAATTTATTACTATTTTATTATTTTTCTTTAATATATCTATTTTAGATGGTCATGAGGGATATTTTCACATATCATGGACATAAGTTGAAAGCATGATAATAAGTACTTCTTTCTTTTTGAAAATTTACAAATCTTTTATTAATTTTTTTAAGAGGCCCATGTTAGATCTCAAAATTCTCTAATAGTTGTGAGGTCTTCTTCATATATTATGATTTAGAAGGTTGTTTGGTCATAAATAATGAAATCAAGTATGGAGAAGTGGAAGTTACAAAATGACATGTTTCTAAGACGAAAAACTATATGGAGGAAGGCAATCAAAATTATTTATTTGCATCAAAGATACTAGATGTATGTAGGGAAATGCATTCTGGTTTAGCAAAGTTTAATGCTATCATGAAAGAACCTTGAGAATGTGATAACTCAAATAATCAACTAGAGTTGATGGAAAATGACGGAAGATTAGAAAATGTAGAGCAAAGGAGTGGACTAGATAATTCAAGACAATATGTTGCAGATAATAGTTTGACTATGTAGGAGGAAAGAAGTGAACAAAATGTATTTGTTAGTATGAATAGAAACGAATTGCTATAGGGTCGTCTCCAACCATTGTCAAATATTTTGCTAAAGTCATAGATACTCATGGTCAAACTTTGGGGCATGACATCATTAATATAATTGGATTGAAGGATTGAGAAGAAGATGGGATTGGTCGAACATAAAAAGAAGAAAGTCCAAATAAGATTTATAACTAGAAATTATGAGAGTGGTTCACAAGGATTACTTAAAGAAATGTCTAGAGAATAGAGCTCTAAAAAGAAGAAGAAAAAAAGAGCATATTCAAAGAAGGTGATCTTAATAGTGACAATAAATAATGCAACTTGCTTGACGAGTTTGGGAGGGATTAGGAACTGACTTGACGAGATGCTATAACTCATTGTGGCAGAGAATCATAAGAAAAGAAATATGTAGTGAAACATTTTGTGAATATATTATTAGATAAAGAAAATGAAATCAATCATTAGAAAAAATAATAGCCAAACCTTACTTACAAAAGTAAAAAGAAATAAAAATGTAAGTTAAGTGGAGGAACCTGTTGGAAGATGAAGCTATTTGGAGTTTGGATCGACTCGACACTCATCCTTACTAATGCTTTGAGGTTGGATCATTTTAAGAAGCGATGCCTTGCACCATACTTAGATTAGGATACATGCTAATGTTGGCATTTAATTTAAGATAGTTAGATGTTATATCCTTTTGTAACAAGTCGATCTTTATGAAGAGCAACCCTCATGAAGAGTCATGACTCTTAATTCTACAAGTATTAATCTTATGGTCATGATCCATTGTAAATATGAATTTGAATTGATTTCACACACACATAATTTATTCTTTTCAAACTTGTCTAATTTCCATATATAATATCTACACTCAGTGGTAATTAGTTTGGTTCCTTGCCTTCCTTTTTTTCTAGACATTTGTTGGCATGATTTTCTTTATGTTGGAACTTGAAATATTTCACATGACTTAAATCCTTCTTATCTTAGTTCAAATAAATTAATTCATGTTTCTCTTTCTTGAGCATTCCTTTGTTGCCTCCCTTACACATCCTCATTACGAGGAAAAATATTTTAATTTGATCTACTTCATTGAAATAGTCTTTGGCTTTGTTTCTTATCACACAACATAATCTAAAAGCTTTACAAAGGTGGGAAAATTATCATCAGCATAGATACCCTAGAGAAAGAGTTCCCAGGATGCTATAAACCATTTGGTGTAGCAAACACCAACTCTCCATCTTCAAATTTCACCCTTGTGGCAACAAATTGAGCTCCCAACTTTGTGATCTTCATCATGGAACTTGCCACAATGTTTGTGTTAGTCATGCAAATCACATAGACCTTATTTCTTAACATATTTAATAAGAAATATTCACACTATTGTACAAAGCTATCAAAACATCATATATCTCTTTAATCGTATTCTTTCTAATGTGAGGGATACAAAAGTTTTTCATTGAATCAAGAATGGTTCACTTTTCCTTGGCCACCTCATTCTTGTAATCAACCAATTTGAATAAGATTGGTAGAGACAATAAACTTTTTTTTAACAAACACCCAAAGCTCGACCTCCTTAATTAGCATTTGCGGTGTATACTTCTAAGGAGCAAAGTTGGAAGCATATTCTACCTATTACACTCTCCAAGATTGAGACATCATCCTTACAAATCTTGAAGACCACGTCAATCAACATGTCAAAGAACAAGCAGAGTAAATTAGAACTTATCCTGAGTGAAAAATACAACTCCAATCTCTAAAGCAAACAAATAAGACAACAAACACAACTCCTTGTCATTGAAATATTGAACTTCCTCTTTCGTAAAAAGAGAATTTCAACATAACAAACTTCAATACCATGTAAAATTTTTATAAAATCTCCCCATTTGAAATTTCCACATCATTTTTATGAGGCTATTGATATATTTCATAAGAGTTTTTAGTGTTAGTATTGAAGTTATTTTTTTCCAAACCCTTACAAAAACTTAATCTCGAAGCTTGAAAAACCCACCAGAATCCGTCAAAAGAATTAGAGATTAATAAACATCACGAATGTCTCTGCAAGTTTCAATCAGTACTGTCTTTGTACAAATTCTCAAACTGTATAGCCAACAAAAGCATAAACACAAAAAGGAGGGAAAATCTCCAATAAACTGTAACCTAACGCACATATAACTTAATAGAATCCTCACAAGATCTCCAATTTTCTTATTGTACTCTGCATTTGCCTTTCTGAACAATCCAACAGTTTCAAATTGGGGAGTTAATTAATCTTTCCATACTTGAAAATTTGGGTATAGAGAATATATGGGCAGTTCTTAGTAGTCTTTATTCTGAAATTCTATATAGAATCCAGGTGAAACAGTTAATGTCACTTATAGTCATGTGTATCAGATTTTAAAAATATTTTAGAATCTGCAATCTATTCCAGATGTATATGGATTCTAAAGAATGGAATGAACTTCCAAATCTTTACAGTAATTAAGAAAATGAATGTTTGTCTTAGCGGAAAGCGTGAATGTCTATCTGATTCTGAAATTTTACAGATAGAAGTTAGGTCAAACAGAGTCAAACAGTTAATTTTACTCATATGTGTCAGATTCTAAGAATATTTTAGAATCTGCAATCCATTTCCGATGAATATTACCTCATAAAAAATTAAATAAATTTCAATAACTTTACAGCAATTAAGAAAATATTTACTTTACCAAAAAGAATAAATGACTATCCTATTCTAAAATTCAACAAATAAGAGATAAAAGCCAGGTTAAACAATTAATTTCACTCATATTTACCAGATTCTAAAAATATTTTAGAATCTGCAATCCATTCTAGATGAATGTTGCCTTGTAAAGAATGGAATGAACCTCAAAATCTTTATAGCAATTAAGAAAATGTTTGCTTAATATTATATGTTTATAAAATTGCTTATATTGTCACTCTGTTTTCTTTTTTTAAAGTAAAAATTTGTATGTTGTCATTCTGTTTCTTCTTTGGGAGGAAGTGTGCATCTTGATTGAATGCTTGACCTAGCCTGGTAAAGCATGCTTGACATAGCCTGGTAAAGCATTCAATGAGCATGGAAATTTTTACAGAAATTATGAAACATTTGTCCGATAATATTAACATTATTTTAGTAAAATTGTTTATGTTATTAATCTGTCTTTCCTTTTATATATCTATCTTGAACGACTAATATTTCTGGTGGCCGCTTTCCCAATATCAAGGCCACATAAACTTAGCGTTTCAGTGTTTCTAATGAGGGTAGAACTTCCATCAGAAATATTTCTCGTTTTATCTTGATCATGAGTGGAGCTCTACCAGACAAGTCCATTAAAAAAAATTTGTGAAGACACTCATAATCAAAATTGTTTAATCAAATACAAATACAAGAAAATAACCAAATGCATAATATTGATAACAAACATAGTTAATAATTATTCAACTAATTCCTCGATGACCTTAGCTGTTCTGTAAAGTGTCCAAATTCAATCGCCCCTAAATACCTGAAATCTGTGGGCTTGTCAGGCCAAAGGGGCAACATCTCTTCCAAGGGTTTGCAAGAGTAACGGATAAAGTCTCTCTAGTTAAGGGTTTTGTCTTCTTTAACATTGAAGCCGGTGGAGTAGCGCATACGAGATTTGGGGTCTGTCGAGAAGTGCGCATTTTCTCCTCCGTGGGCAGGTGAAAAAATTCTCGCCCCACTCGCATCTCGTTTTTCATGGTGGATTCTGAAACCCCATGGTTCGGCCGGGCAGGTAGAGGGTTGCAGAGGACGTGCGAGGTGAGGGAGCGCGAATGGAGCAACGAAAATGAGTCTTTGGCGCGAGCTCTCGGTTTGAAAATGCGCCAGCATTGCGGGTGCCAGCGCGGAGGTGGTGGGTCAACCACTATTAGAGAAAGTTTGACGTGATGGAATTGGGGTTCCCGGAGAAATGTACGCGATAGAAGGGCATGGGCATATATGGTAAAGGGGCGGTTCTTATTTCGTAGACTATAGCATAGTAAATGCTCTTTGATATGGGGCCAATATAACACCATATAATATGCAGCCCGTCTTATTTTGTAGACTATAGCATAGTAAATGCTCCTTGATATGGGGCCGATATAACACCATATAACATGCAGCCCGTTTTTTCTCTCTCATCACTGCGCTGCGTGTTATATGGTGTTTTCTCTCTCATCACTGCGCTGCGTGTTATATGGTGTTTTCTCTCTCATCACCGCGCTGCGTGTTATATGGTGTTATATTAGCCTCATGTCAGAGACATTTACTATGTTATAGTCTACGAAATAAATACCGCTATATGGTGTTATATTAAGGGACATTTACTATATTATAGTCTACGAAATAAATACCACGGGTAAAAAACACCTCCATACGAACATTTAATGTCCTATAACAGATTGATTAGCTCTTACACTTCGGATGGGCTGTGATGTGGTTTCAAATTTTTACACTTCTGATTAGCTCTTACACTTCGGATGGGCTGTGATGTGGTTTCAAATTTGAACACTGGGACTCGGGATGCAGCACAGACACTTAGCGCCGGAGATAGGACGCAGCCGAATTTGAAATCGAAAGGCATTGAATACGCATGGTGGGAGTCGGGACCTGTCTAGTCCGCCGGTTGGTTCCACATTCGGGAGTCAGAGCTGCGGAACTGCCGGGAAAGAGGGGAGAGCCGTGAAGGTGCAGGCTGGATATTTGTTGGCATCAAATAGAGTGTCACCACGTACTATTGGAAGTTGCTCCGACATGATGAAGTAACAGCGAAGTAATGTATCCAAAGTGACATTCGTAATAAGTTCACGTTATACATGGTGGCGCCGCAGAAGCGTGGAAGCTACGAAATGCATTCCCATATGGTTCTCCCACATTTCTCTGCTCTATGGAATGCACCCAAGATGCTTTAAAAGGGAACTTTGGCTATCAACTCCACAGCATTGTGAAGCAAATCAAGCACCAAATAGCAGATGATGGAAGCATACTCGCCTACCCCGCTGTAAGGATGAGCATGGAAAATCTTTTTCTTTTTCATTGTTTCTTTATATTTTGATTAATTCTGGTTCTTGTCAAATTAATTTGTCTGTATTTTGAATCGACTGGCCGGTGTAGAGTTGAGCTTTTGCAGGATTTTTTTTAAAATGAAAATTGCATTTTTAAGGGAAGTTTACTGTCGTTTCTCGGGAATTTTGAATTTCCGTGGCGGGTTAATAGAGCTTTTCTTTGAGGTGTCATCCGATTGTCCGGTAATTTTTTCTTTATTTTTGGTGTGGATTTCAATGTTTTGATTGAAGCTTCTGGCGCATATTTTAAACCTCCCTATCCCATACATAGGTGCATATTTTAAAACTCCCTATCCCATACATAGGTGCATATTTTAAAGCTGGTTAGCATATTGAAAATTATTTTTCTTAACAATTTGAATGGTTTGTAGGATTGATATTCTGTGCAGTAAGCTCCGTATATTTGTTGTGTGCTTTGAAGTGATAAAATGACTACATTTACTTTGTAATTTGGAATGGGATGTCGTAAATAGTGATCTGGTCTGTAATGAATCCTGGGAATTTAATTCAACCTAGTAATGACCGATTAAATATTGTGGTAGTTGACCTCCTTCCTCAATATTAGTGCTAATTTTGCAGAAATGTTGTTGCAGGTTCACTGTTGATCAGGAGATTGCAAATTTCGTTGTTTCCTGTGGATTACTGTCTAAGGCTTGGGAAGAGGCACATCTTGCAAACAGCTCAGAGAGTTATAGTTTGAATGAGTATGAAGGCGTTGCATATGTTGCCTTCCCTTCATTTCATAACGTAGAAGGTTTTGTTGTCAAAGACAGTAAATATGGAGAAGGCAACATACAAACTGATAACAAGGTCTTCTCCGCTGCCCTCAAGAGTAATGATGAGCAACCAGCCCTTGTCCACCAGGGAGCTCTTAAGTTGTTCCTGCATATTATGGAGAATACTGATTTCCAAGCAAAGGTAAACTAACTTATCCTTCAGAACAGAGTGGTCTTAGTTTCATAAAAAAGAGGGAATGCTTCTTCACTTATTAGAGATGAAGTTTCTGAAAAAGTAAAAATAAAAATAACATTTTGTTGATGTGTTCTCTGATCAAACAGATGCAGATTTATACGGACTCGAAACAAAGGCAATTGAAACCCATTATATTTGTGGGTCATTCCTTAGGAGGGGCAGTCGCAACTTTGGCCACACTATGGGTACTGGAAAAGAGGCTCAGGCAAAGTTCTCCTTTGTGTATAACATTTGGAAGTCTACTAGTGGGAGATGTAGGACTTGTTGAAGCAGTTGGGCGTGAAAATTGGGCAGGCAACTTCTGTCATGTGGTTTCCAAGCATGATATTGTTCCTCGAATGCTTCTTGCACCATTTGAGTCAATCGTGGAACCCTTGATTGCTATCTTGCCTTACTGGCAAGGTATAATGGCTAATGACAGTAAAACTGTACCTGATTCTTCTATTCAAGATGCTGGTAGGACTCTTCTCAATAATGTTCTCCAGTATACTCACACAGTAATAAACTATGGGCCTGAGTCTCTGAGGGAATTAGGAGGAGTTATCCAGAGAAGCCCATACCGACCTTTTGGCACTTACATGTTTTGTTCAGGCGAGGGTGCAGCTTGCATTGATAATTCTGAGACTGTTTTGAAGATTCTTCATTTGGCAATGCATAGCGACGAAAAACCTTATGATAATATCGTGCAGGACTGTTTTTCAGAGCATGTAGAGTATGGCTCTGTTTTGAATCATGTCATAGAGAAGTCCATAAGTGGGAGAAGAACTGCAAAACCTGATTCAGAATCTTCTGACAAGATGGGAATGTCATTGCAGCTGGAAGCCATTGGTGTTGGTGCTCAGGTAATCTTCTTAATTTTTTTTTTTAAAAACAAATAAAAATATATTTGATGTTACAGTTAGTTTTTATATAAATAAAATGCCTTGCAGTCTTGTGAATTAAAGTATTCTGAACTAACATTGTTGATTTGCTTTCCTTATTATTATAAGGAATAAAGGCATATCTTCTTAGCTTGTCTAAAAATTCTGCTATATAATGCGACTCACTTTATCTGCATCTCTGAATTTTTTATTATTATTTTAACTACTGACTGAGACCTGTGTTCTTGAATTGGAAAATTCGAATTTGTGCAGGATGATCATGCACAGATTGCCCTACAAAGAGCAGGAAATATGGACAAGAAGCTTAGCACAAACGTTGCTAAGCTAGCAATTGAATTAAGCAAGAAACAATGTATAATGGCAGAGCTTGAGTGGTCTAAAGAGCGTTGTGAGAAGGAAAATGGAATCACATATTATGATTACTTCAGGAAACATGAGGATTTCGATACTAATTTGCACAGGGAAAGTCTTGCCGGGTTTTGGGATGACATTATTGAAATGTGGGAGAGACATGAGTTGCCCAATGATTTCCAATCTCAAAACAAGTGGATAAATGCTGGCAATACATATAGAAGGCTTGTGGAACCTCTGGATATTGCACATTATTATCGTATATCTGAGGGTAAAGGAAACTATTTTTCAGATGGAAGACCCACTCGTCATAAAGTTCTTCAGAAATGGATGGAAGAGAAGGAAAAAACTCGTAGTTCAAGAGGTCGGAGCGGTCGTACAAAGCTTGCATCCCTCACTCAGGACTCCTGCTTTTGGGCACAAGTAGAAGAGGCTTTGAAAGAAATGAAAAAACTGGAACAGGGGCAGCACCAAAAGCTAGAGAGTCTTGAAATGTTTGAAGGTTATGCGATAAAAATAATTAATGATCGCAATATTTCCTCAGATGTTTTCTTGGAAGGAAGCAGCTTCATGGAGTGGTGGAATGAGTGGAAAGAATACAAGCAAAGTCGATTCCCAGAGTGGAGATCTCCTCTGTATGAAATAATGGAAACGGAAGGTTGTAAGGCCTGAATTTGCAGATTAGTGGAACCTTGCTCCAATTAGGTTTCTTGTTTTTGACATGTAATAGCGTGATCAGTGTAGTGTAAAGCTTTGATGGTAAATAAAGAAATGCGTTTTTCTTTAATTTCAAAGTGTGGAATTTATTGAGACAATCGGGAACCATAATGGCATAGAGAGAATCCGATTAAGATGCATTTCGCTTAAATTTTCAAAGCGAATGAAGAAAGCGTTTATATGGGACGCTGTGGCCATGACCCAAGAATGCTTATTCTCCATGGCAACCAATAAATCCGAGGCGGCAATCTACAAAATCGACCTCAAAAAAGCTTTTGACTGCGTGGATTGGGCTTTCCTCCGTATTTTGCTGGCGAAAATTGGCCTCAGAACCAAAGGAATTGAATGGGTTATGGCCTGTGTGGAAAACGTCCACTTTTCAGTTATCATAAATGGAATTCCATCTTCCTTCTTCCAAGCTGAGAGGGGGCTTCGCCAGGGATGCCCTCTCTCCCCTTTGCTGTTCATATTAGTCATGAACACACTCAGCTTGAGGATAAACAAGGCAGTTTTGGAAAAGGAATGCCGACCGATCAAAATCTGCAAAGACATCTTCCTCTCCCATAATCTGTTTGTTGACGACATTCTCATTTTTGCAATGCTGTGCAAAAAATCATGGTCCTGTATCCACAATATTTTAAATAAATTCCAATCAGCTTCAGGAATCCTCATCAACAGGGACAAGTCAAAATTGTACCACAACAACACTAATGAAAACCTCATTGCTTGGACTGCATCCCTGCTTGATTGCGCCCAGGAGCCAATTGACAATGGTTTTAAATACCTTGGATTTAACTTAAAGGCAAAGGGCTACCGAATTCAGGATTGGTCATGGCTCACTGACCGTTTCTACCACAGGATCTCGGGATGGGAATGGAGATTCCTCTCCCTAGCAGGCAGATTCATCTTGGTGCAGTCAGTGTTGTCCCAGCTTGCGGTCTATTGGGCCCATCTGTTCCTTCTTCCTTCCTCCATCACAAAAAAAATGAGATCTCTAGCAGCAAACTTTTTATGGGGAGGTCGCTCCTCTCAGACTAAAATCCATCTCGTCAAGATGCAGGACATAACAAGACCCAGGAAGGATGGTGGCTGGGGTCTTTTAAATCTGGAAGCTTTTGGAAAGGCCCTCTTATGCAAATCTCTTCACAGGGGCATCTTTGGGAGCGGCCCATGGAGTTTGCTTATTAACAGGAAATACCTCAAGGGAAAAGGAATTGTTTTCTGGTACAGAAGGAAAATCCTGGGAAAAAAGCGTGGTTCAGCCATATGGTTGGGCTTCAGAAAACTCCATCAGTTCTTCTTGGAAAATCTACAATGGAAAATCTCCACGGGGCCAGCATTCTCATTGGAATTGACAACTTTTTAAATGGCCCTTCCTCTTTTCCTCTCCCCCTGATCCTCTATCTCCAAAATAAAGGAATATTCACTTAGGATAAGTTAATATTTTCCTGGTCAAATTCTACTCCTGTCTGGAAATCTGCTTCTGTTCTCCTCCTTCCGCCCCCCCTCTCCCCAATCTGGACCTCTTTCGTTCATGGCCTTTCGTCTCTGCCCATTCACCAGGCTGCTCCTTTGGACACGCTGGTATGGGCCCTCCCTTCCAAGCCCCTCCCCATCTCAGTCAAATCCATTTATGCTGCTATCTCTCCTCCCCCATCCCCCCCCATGATCTTCCTGGTGACCCTTTGGAAAGTCCCCTGCCCCCTCAAAATGACCCTTTTTCTATGGCTTGTTTTCTGCAATAAAAATCTCACTTGGGAAGTGCTTCAGCAGAGGGGATTGTCTGGTCCGGGGCGCTGTTCCTTATGCCTCATGGCCTCTGAAACCAATCATCATCTGTTCTTCAACTGCCCTTTCTCCTCGCTCATTTGGTTTGATCTCTCCATATACTATGGGTTTCCTCACCTGACTTTCTCCTCTGTTCAGGAAGCAATAAGGTGGTGGAGCGGTCAATCAGACTCGCGGCGCTCCCTCTTCACCCTCTCCTGCTGGCTTATCTGGAAGTGGAGGAACTCTTCCATCTTCCAGGATGCCAAAAGGCCTCTATCCGCTCTCCTCTGTATTGTCAAAGCCTCTCTGGATCCTTGATTTCTCTGTTTGCCTGAGCCTCTTTTTGGGAAAAGTCATCTGGTTTCTTTACTGTATTTATCTTTTTCTTCGCATGATTCTATCTTGCAGAATAATGAAATCCTTTTCTTCTGCCTGTCTCCGGTCCGTTTTTGTGCTAAGCAAGGACTGTCGTCGTTTTATGTCACAGTTTTCTGATTCTATTCAGCTGTAAGAGGTCGTTTTTTTCTGGACTCTCATGCGGGATGCGCATGCACGGTCTCTCTCTGCCAAATGTTACATTAAAGAACAACTGTATTGGTTTGGTCGAAAAATCTCCAGTCTCGGCCTGTAAGCTAGTTTCGCAGGCGTCTATTTCAGTTTCACATATCTCTGTTTTGTATTTCAGTTTCACATATCTCTGCTGTCTCGGGGTCTATTCACGCCTCCAGCTCCCTATTTCTGGGCATGGCCTCCTCTGTCGAGGTCTTTTATGTAACATCGCTTCTTTCTGAAGCTGAATTATTTTTTCCAGAATACACTATTATAGTTTTTCTTTCTGAAAAAAAAGTGTAGAATTTATTGAGACAATCGAGAACCATAATGGCACAGAGAGAATTCGATTAAGATGCTTTTCGCTTAAATTTTCAAAGCGGGAGATTTTTTTTTGAGACAGTAAAGAACTAGAATTGCATTGATGGCAATGGCATTGGATTAAGAAACACATTTTGCTTAAATTTTCAAAGTCGAAGATTTTATTGAGACAATAAGGACCCAGAATTGCACAAATACAATTGGATTAAGAAATGTATTTTGTATCAGAAATTTAATGTCGAAGATTTTATTGATACATTAAGGACCCAGAATTGCACAAATACAATTGGATTAAGAAATGCATTTTGTTTAAATTTTCAAAGTGAGAGATTCATTGAGACAATCAAGAACCAGAATGGCACAGAGAGAAATGCATTTTGTTGACAATCAGGAACCAGAATGGCACAGTGAGAAATGCATTTTGTTTAAATTTTTAAAGCGGGAGATTCATTGAGACAATCAAGAACCAGAATGGCTCAGAGAGAATTGGATTTAGAAATGCATTTTGCATAAATTTTCAAAGTAAGGGATTTAGTGAGACAACTAGGAGCTACAATATCGCAGGAAGAATTGGATTTTATGTTTGTGTAGTACAGGCTCTCAATGTTTGATACATGTTCCCACACATCGGACTATAGGAGAGCATAAACTTTGGTTGTCAAGTAATATACCGGCTGTCTAGGTTGGAAACTCAGAGATCAGTTATTCGTTTAGCCTGGTTTCTGGGTGGTTGACCCACGTTTAGCCTGATTTGTGGGTTGTTGACCGTCTCACCGACTCAATCCCAAGTTTTTTTCGTAACCAATGAGATATATATCAATTCTCATAAATGATTAACTAATTAATAAAAAATAACTCATAATAATAAAAAACAAAATAATAACTTATTATACAAGAAATGGATTATGAACTAAGTAATAAAAAATAACTCAAAATAATAAAAAAACAAAATAATAACTTATTATACAAGAGATGTATTTTAAGAAGACACCTTTTCATTTTAATAACAAAATAATAACTTATTATACAAGAGATGTATTTTAAGAAGAAACCTTTTCATCTTAATTCCACCTGTTGAGAATTATTATTGTGAGACAATTCAATGGTGTGAGTTGTGTTGGTAAACAAACAGCAGGCACTGGATCAGTATTTTTATGTCCAAAAGAGTTAGTGAGAGTTGTATTAATGAACAAGTAAATTTTTTTATTGGTTAATGACGTTAAAAAATAATAAATTTAAAGTTTAAATATAATTTTGAAAAAACTGGGTTAATGAGGTTAAAAAAATTAATAATTTTGAAAAAACTGGGTTAATGATGTTAAAAAAACCAAAGCTTAAAGTTTAGATATAATTTTAAATATTGTTATGATAATCTTTTCTTTCCTTTTTATTTTAAAATGATGTTATGAGTATTAATTTATAAAAAATTATATTATATAGAAAAAAAATAAAAAGTATTATGGATATGATGGGTTATATTAACTTCTATAAAACTATATGGTATATACGACTTTCAAAATATTATATTATATTAGATAAAAAATAAATAAAAAATATTATATGATGTATTAATGATATTAATGGGTTCCAATTTTTAAAAAATCTATATGTCTATAGGACTTTCAAAATATATATTATATTAGATAAAAAATAAAATATTATGATGATGTTAATGGGTATTAACATTCATTAAAATCTATATGTTCTATGGGACTTTCAAAATATATGTTATATAGATTAAAAAAAATATTGTGATGTTGATAATGACTACTAAAGTCCATTAAAATCTATATGGTCTATAGGACTTTTAAAAGGTAAAATATTAATTAGAATTACTTAATATTTTATTTATATGCTAAAAAAGAAATGAGAGAAGTGCTCCTAGATTACCATAGTTTTGCTTTGTTAAAAGGTCAAGAAGGTTGGTAATGTGATAAATGTTTTGAGAAATAGATTGAATGTGAGTATAAGATAGACAATCTAGGAGAAAGTGATTTTCATTTTCAACCATACTAGGACCGCACGAGTGACAAACTCTTTCATCCCATGGTGTTTTGGGAATTGACCAATGCCCAATTTAACTATTAAACTCATGATAATTAGTTCTAATCTTCACATTGTTCTTTTTTTCTTAACACTAGTCAAGACAGAGAGATCATTTTGGCTTTCAAGATTGCGGTTGATCAT
>APFE030850865.1:8776-31029 GCA_000404065.3 Pinus taeda | reverse complement strand
CTAAGTTTAAAGATCGATGACTTCTCAAATCATTGGAATGAGAGTTATGCATCATCACTACAATCTTGTTTGAAGTATCCTTAGATAATCTCTTATCATCATAAGAGAAGCTCTATCAAAAGTCTGAAGACTTGCATCATAATATTATGATATACCAAAGTGTGATCCTGCATTGACTAGAACAACAAGTACACCAGAGAGATGAATTGGTTCAATTTTTTGTTGAGAAGGATGTATTTGAAGTCTCCCTGATTAATGAAGAGGCTTTGGAGGGAAGATAAGATCCTTGCATGAATTGTTGATGTTTATAATTAAGAAGCACATATTGTGAAGCTACCTTTGGGTCTTGAAGAAGATAAGTAGGACTAGTGGTTACAAATTGAAGAATGTTTTATCTCATCAGTCTCAAAGGGAGTTGTCCGTTGAACCTTCCCGATAATTATAGCAAAGGACTTCCCTATGGATGTGAATTTTCCGAAGGATGGCATTTTGATTGGTAATTCTTCAAGTTATTGGATCCCATGATGAGCAGGCTACCAAGTGGATCCTTTGTATTACAGCATGCACCTTAAACTAGAGAGACTCTAGTCGTATGAAAGAAGATTGGGCAGAACATGCACTGGGGGCACCTTCGTGAATTAGAAAAGCTTAGGCTTGTGGTGTCCCTGAGTGAGAGGGAATAAGGTTAGTTAAATATTTTCTTTAACATGATTTTTGATTTGGTATCTTGGATGTACAAGAAACAAAGGATTGCTAACATCATTGTTGCCAGAATGGCTAGCTATAAGACAGTGTGTTTTGAAGAAGCTTTTTAGTGAGTTGTATGCCATCATGTATATGTTGCTGGGAGGAGCAATGTGGCTCCCATGGATGGATGGTCAAGTTGCTGATATCCACACAAAGCCTTTGGGAAGGCAAAATTCTTAGCCTTCAGAAAGCAACATTCCCTATATGGAGGGATATTGATTGGATTAAACATTGAGCTATGGGAGCTCTTGGGGTCCTAGGGTACTTCATGGAATTTATATGAGCATAGAGTGAGTGGTTCACCTTCCCCTGTGGACCCAGCGTGTGAACACAGGGTTAGTGGTTCACCTTCCCTTGCGGTGTACATTCCCCAGTATGTGAACATAGGGTGAGTGGTTCACCTTCTCCTATGGAGTACGCTATATGAGAATAGGGTGAGGGGTTCACCTTCCCATGTGTATACCCCACCATACATCCTACCCTTGCAGTCTAGGTCTCTTGGGAAGTACCTCTCATCTAGCCAACGAGTTGGTAAAAGTGGTTAGGTTTAATTAGTACTATATACGAACGCGTCAGGTACTATTGTATTCCCTATGACTAGGATGTATGATGTTCAACAGCGTGACTACTAAAGGATCAAGCCTAGTAGGGGTTCTATCCCTAGACATGAGGATTTTCCTTTGTCATTTTGGTGAAGATGGCAGGGTCTTGTGACCCACCCTCTTTCAATACTTTCTTAGTGGACTATGATTTCAATCTTCAGCAGAGACGAGACAAGTTGCAAAGATGACAAATGATGGACACGATGGCATAGTAGTGGATGGATGTTGACAAGAGGAATACCTCCCTAGTTGAGAGGGAGTGTTAAAGAGTACAACTAGGGGCTAATTCCCCTTCCCTTTTATGAATAAAATATATATAAAAATAATATAAATAATAACAATCATAAATGAATAACTAACTAATAATTAGTGTTGACAAGTCATGTCTCCAAGGACATGACCATTTATGAATGGGTACCTACCTAGGTATATAATTGGGACCCTCAGTTGTAATCAAATCATCTCATATCTTCTTGTATGTATTGTTGATGTTCTATCTACAATTATTGTCAATGATGATAAGACATTTAAGTAATTGTTGTAAGCACAGAACATACCATAAAATTTAACATCTTCATTCAAGGTATGACATAAAGGACTTATGAAACATCTATCATTCTTTGACACTATCTAATGGCACATGGAACATTAAAAAATTAGAAGTTCAATGACACGATGTGGATAAGTTCAACATAAATGTAATACATGCTCTAGACCATCATAGTTCCCAGCCATCAAACAAATTCTTCATCTAGTAAAATTGAGAAATAATAAATATGTAAAAGTATAACTCCTAACAACTATGGGTTTTGATCTATGCAAACCAAACTTTATGGATCCAAGGGAATGCATATTTTCTTACAAGATAATAAAAACACTCCTTGTTTTTGTCCTCACTCTTTTCTATGCATAAGTAAACCATCAAAACAAGAAAATGAAAAACATTATTCATAAGTTGATATATTTGTGCCCTATTATTTGTAGCTTCCCATAAACACCAGTAGAACAGCCAAACACCTTCATAATGCATTTTCCTACTAATTTGAATTGCACTAAGTAGTCTTTCACATTCTTCAGAAAAACAGGATTGGAATCTATGAAACTCCTGTGGGCAACAGGGAAGCAAAAAACAAACAAATGTTGCAAAGCAGAATCTACAGAAAAATATTCTCAGATCTAATACTTTCATAACCTAGTCCTATCAGGTACATTATGTAGAGTATAGCATGGCAAGGAAACTACAAGTTAATAATACTGAGTCCTATAGCATTCTCAAAAACTAAGATAACTAAATTTTTAAAAAATGATGCTTTTAAGGGAAGATAGGCCTGAAGAAAATGTGAAATAGAGAAAATAAAATAAGCCAAATACATACCCCCTCCTTTCAATTTTCCAGCAGTTCACAACACCATCAAGTGCACTGTAACCAAAAAAGAAATAGCCATCAAAATAAGAGCGCAGATTCAAAAGCATGAGAAAACATAATTTTGATAATCATTGAATAAAAACAATTACAAGGAAATAATACAGATCTGCATATAATATAATAAGATAGTTGAATTAGGCAATAAAAGTTTCATTGCTACCATTAAATCCTAGAAATAAACAACCCATAGATTTGCAGTTACGTTCAAGGCTTTATCAGACCACAAACAGACAAGGCCAAAAGAAATTCTAGCATCCAAATGGACCTGAAGCCCACAGGATATCCCAAGGAGCCCACCTAGACTGTGACATAATCTTGCAAGCGACATTCAGCTTGGACATTAAGATAATCTCAAGATACAAGGAATTTATACCAAGTGTCCCTTCTATGTTTTGCAATGCAATGCTGTAAGCAGCAGATTGTTTGCTGAATAAGTTGGAAAGAATTGAGGTCAGTGACGGTTTTAATAGTAAAAGCATCCAGGTGAATGTTTGCCAGGCTATTTGTAATATCGACAGCTTTGGTTGAAAAATCTGACTGCCAGTATCAACGTCAGCAAGTCAGGTTGCAACCTGTGGCCACAAAGTTGCAAATAGGGACACTTGAATGCAAAAGGCAAGCAATAGGTCATATAGTTCTTTTTTCTGCAATATGCCTTCATGATACAGCAAAGTGTCTGCAAGTATGATAGCAACCTGTGGCTTCCCAATTGCAGGCAGGGATACTTGATTGCAAAGATGAAGCATTGGTCTAAAGTTTTCCTTTTCCCTCATGTTTCTTCATGTTACCACAAAAGCAAAGTGCCATTAACTGTATGTAACAGTTGAAAAGTTGTCCCACTGTTGGCAAGTAGCCATGTGTTTGAAAGAAATGATTATTCTAGAAGGCAGCCAGAATCTGTGAATAAATATAAATAGTGAGCGACTTATGCTAGCAACCAAAACACAAAGGTCATACTCAAAATGTAACACCAGAGGAACTATAAAAAGTACAAAGATGAGTGAACAATTGGGAGTGCTAAAACATTTCCGAGAGAACTGCAAAACAACAAAATAAAAAAGTATATAGGAAGTGTCAAAAGAGATACAATCAATTATCAGATAAGGAACTGCAAAAGCACAAAAATGGGAGAGCACCATGTTAATAGTAAATACTCAAGATGGATTTCTTCAAAATCCCCCTAGATTCTTTTGGCATTGACGATATGTGTATAAATTAGCCAATATTCAACATTTAACAATTCATGGATAAATTGTCAGGATTTGATGTTTGGTATTGACAAGTTGTGAGCACTAAAGTTAGAGTTAGCACATGGTTGTTAGGGTCCACTCAAGTTGGGTTTACATTAATATTATCACAATGGTCACAAGGCTTTGTTGCTTAGGGTTAACAATTGGACTGATTTTGCAATACCCCACTTTTGAGCCCCAGTTTAGTATTGTGTATAGACAAGGTGAATGGCTATAAGTCAGCAAAAGCAATTTGTAACCAAACATTGAATGTTAATAATAACTACATCACCAACATCAAAAGAAAACAAATGAAGGGGGGCTATGACTCCACAAGAGGAGAAAGACAAAGTCTTTGTAAAACCAAATAATGTCCCTTGATTATTAGCTAATTGAGGTTTACTTAACCCTTGGAGGAGGGCATCACACGAAGGAGGTATATGGGCCTCCACAAGGTTACATGACCCCTTCATGCCATGCAACTAAAAGCCTTACATTTTGCCATGCAAGTGAACTATTGTTTGGTCTAAAGGTTTGAGAGGGGGGTTCAAATGTTGGGTGTTGTTGTAATGTCCTCACCAAATTGATGGGCTAATGGAGGACGAAATAGCCTATCCAACCCCATAGGATATAGTCTTGATAAAGGGGTAAAAGGCCAAATTTTTCCAATGTTGGGGCAACATCGTGTAAAAATTGGGTCGGCTGGAGCAAAAGACCCAAAGTTTGAGGTTGCACTCACAACTTGGGAGCCCATGAAAAATCTATAAATAGAGGAGGGTTGAGATCAAAGGAATCATCATCAATTGTGGATCAAATCTTCTATTTTCTTGAGCTATAGCTCTGAGGGTTTTAAGACCCCTTTTCTTCTACTAATTTCGGTGGTGAAAGATTCCACCCTAGTTAGTTTTGTTTTCCATTTTGTCTACTTGTTTTGGCACAAGGATCTCTATCTACAAGGAGCAGCTAAGAATAATCGTGAAGGAGCCTAGAATATGGAAGATCGAAGCACCTTAAGGCTAGACGAATTTCCTTTCTGCTAGTTCAAGACAAAGTGATGTTTTCAAGAGGATTTGTCCTGAGGCTAATCACCGAGTTCAAATCGAGTCTACTATGACTAAACCCTTGCACAACCCTCTTATAGCAAAAATAAATTCACTTGAAGTAGGACGGAGCAATTCTAGGGGTTAACATCAATCAATGTTGTTAAAAGCGCGATCGGGATTAAATCGGCGCGGGGAATGAATCGGAAAAAATCGGAAAAATCGGGAAAAAATCGGGAAAAAATCGTTTGGTACAAAAATATTCATTTTTTTCATTTTTTTTCAAAACTCATTTTTTTCGAAAAAATCGGGATTTTTTGAAAAAATCGGCAAAAAAAATATATGCGATTTTTTCGAATAAAAATCGCGATTAAATCGCCGTCCTAAAAAAAGCGCGATTTTTTCATTAAATCGCGATTTTATCGCGCTTTTCACAACACCGACATCAATATCTTAACAACTTTTTGAGAACAAATTGCAAGTGGATAGCCTCTCTGTGCATGAACAGAAGTCTGCATCCTTCAAGCTATTGTTTGTGCAGAATAATATTCCTTCCTGAAGTTGTTGAAGACTCCTATACATAGATAGAAGTCGAATAGTGATCTGAGGCAAGCAACCAAGCTCCTGGTGAAGTCTCCTGAGGTAACCAAAGAACTATAGCCACAAACCCTAAGTTACTGGAAACACTTGAAGAATTTGCCGAAAACGTGGATCCCCATTTCTGATACGAAAACATATACAATTCTTGTCTGAAACGCTGTAAAAACGTTTTTGTGCCATTTCAAAAAATCGGAAACTTCAGATTTGGAATTGGATACGTTTCCAAGGGATTTAAATTTTTTTGGATCCAGTTCCACGAAAATCATGATTGGAATCCACCCTTAAAATGTTAAAAAGTGTGAAAATTTGTATAGCCATAAATAAATAATAAAAATGAAAAAATCAGATTTGCAAATAAACTCACTATAAACACATTCTCATAACGTCTCTTCTAAATCTTTAGAAACAATGGAACTCCATATATTTATCAACGATTCTTACTAATAAAAAACTAGATGTTCAAAAATGCAAACAAAAGGGTTTGATGAATGTCTTTGTAAAGAGATTTATTTGAGCAATTAATTTTCAGTTTGGTTAAGGTTTTGTTAATTGTCACTAATTTTGCTCTTGATTTCATAAATCCCTCCAATATAACAAATCTTCTCTAGCCAATGTTTTCCCTACATATAGTCAAGAGACCAAGTTGATGTTGAGAAGATTGAAATGTTCAAATAGGTCTTGACGGAATATCCAATGATCTCATGGGCCTTTTAATTGCCATGCAAGGAAGATAGATATCCTCTGACATGCATGACATGTTCATTGAAGGAGTTGGACCCGAAAGCACAAAGGTTGCAGCATCTTTGATTACATTACTAATGATGATGATAATATGTTGAATGTTATAATAATCACTAATAATGATGACAATGTTTATGCTGAATTGATGATGATGATATGTTTATGTTGAATTCATGATGATGATTATGTATTTTTAGATATCGATTCTAGATTCTAGATTCTAAAAGATGGATGGTAAATATATAATTTATATATAGATATATTAATATTATATATAGATGTTGTTTCCCTACCGTATCGTATCCGGATTTTTTGAAAATTTGTCGTATCCGTTTCAAACCCCGTATCCATATCCGTTCCCATATCCGTTTCAGTGCAACTTAGCACAGACCGAAGCCTAAGGAAGGTCACCAAGCTGCTTGTAACAGTCTAAGATTATGTTGAATTATCACCCTGAAGAAATCCGAAGACTCTGGACAAAGCAGAAGATGTTCAGCCGCATTCATCATTTTCCTGAAACGTGTTTCACTGGCTCAGACTCTGACGCAGTTTGTGAAGGAGATTGTAAGGTGACCATAGGTCCTGGAACTGGATATAGTATCCTATAGCAGATTCTAGGTTTTGAAGGTATTTCTAAAGAATACTAACTGTGCACAAGAAATCAGGTCATTGGTGTATAAGCATTTGGTTATTTTTTGTGGACTCTCTGTTGGTTTGCTGAATTTCATTACATGAACCGTGACATTATTATTGAATGAACTGTGATATAATTGTTGACAAATATGTAATGATACTTAGTGTGGATCATATCGTATTGTGTTATTGAAGGAGTTGACGATTTTATTATTGAATGAGCAAAACAAGTTTTTATTGGAAACCTAGAAACCTGAAACCCTAGGTCAAAAATTACCCTAGGATATTATAGCTACTCAAATTATCAAAGAGCCAAATAAAACACAAATTGGACTACCATACTACCATTTGTTGAAGAATCTAGGGCAATGTAGGTTAATAAGATTCTTCTTGCCATGATAGCTATTTGTGAGGTATTTTAACTTCTCTTTATCATCACAATCTTCTCTTGTTATTATTAGAGTGTGTCTTCTTAGTTCATCAACTAGTTATCAAAATAAAAGAGACAAGAACACAAGATGTTGGCTTTCTGCTAGGGCCAAAACCTTTCACTCTTTGAGAGGAAAACCCGCACAAATTCTTCTTATCGAGATTTCAATTGACGAATACCAAGACCAAAACCAAGACCCCTGACCTAATAGCCACTCCAAGACCAAGACACTTCTTCTCTTGACTGTCTTTTCTTCTTCAAGATTCTTCCTTCACTTCGACCTTCTTTCCATCAAGACATTGTCTTCATATCACTGTATTATCAAGATCTTCTTATTACTGTCTTCAAGATCTTCTTTCTTGTTGCCGTGACCACCATAGTACTGTAAGGTATACTATGAATTCTCTCATCTACTTCACTGTTCCTTTACTTGTCATTGTCTCTGTAATCTGAATTACATAGATGAACAAAACTCGCCCATTTAGACTTTACCCAAACTTTGTGACTGTGCTTAGGGCACTGGAACAGTTGCACAGATCTTGAAAGTAATCTGAACTACTTGCTGCCACTGCTCTTCCGAAATCATAGAGATACCCATCTGAACTTCCTTCTGTCTACCGAAAAAGAAAGCTACATCAAACTGTTCTCTACTTGATCACTGAAATTTCAGAGGAAATTCGAATTTTGTTCCACTGCTACCCAACCGAAAATCTCCTGAACTTTTCACTGTAATTGCTTATGCGAAAATCTCAGACATGCGAAGCTTTGTTCACTGTAATTACCACCCGAAATTTCAGAGATATCTGAGTTCTGTCTTGTTCTTATGTGAAGATCAGCAGGGTATATATAGTACTTTTGTCTCCATAATAAGCCGACATGATCTATGACGAGGTGTCTTTTTACTGTGAGCCGACATGAGTTCTTATTTAATTCATCTTGCAGGCCGACTTTAAGGAGATTCGTGCTTGTCTTTTGGAGGGCTATGTTGACCTAGGCATAGACTCATATATATTTTTCATATGCTCAAGAAGAGCTTCTTCATATGACATTGACTTTTTGACTTAATAATAAATCGTAAGGCTCTCAATGGGAGCCACTAGCAAATAAACTTCTTGCTCGTGAAACCCTTGCAGCAAGGCATACAAAAATATATTCCTTTTATTTCATTATTTACAAAGATCATGTCATTATGAAGACCAAACCTAGTTACGTTTTACAACACCATTCAGATAGGGAAAATCAAAAGCCTTATCCTTCAGTGCACTAACATGGGCATATTTTATTCAAATTACGAATGCCCTAACCACAAATTGTGTGAGGATTGTGGTTGTTAACCATTTCCATTGAGGAAATGCATTATAGTTGATAATTACTTGGAATCCAAATAGGGATATTTCCTAGCTAGCCTATCTCGAAGCCCTAGAGGGACGTGGGATGGCTTGAGGGACTACTAAGGAGAAAAGTGGACCCCATTCCTTGGGTTGTGTAGGCTGATGTGGAAGAGATATATGGATTGGGAATTGTTATGCGTGTAATTAAAGATTGTAGGCTTGATATTGCATTGTGAGAAGATAAATTAGAGTCTATGATAGGGAGAGTGCACCATTGTGGATTCATAGCCTTAAGTCACAAGTGGTCTCTATTGTAGAGAGAATTGGTGCAACAAGGAGCCTATGTTTGGGTGAAAATTTCCTCTTCTGCAACTAATTGGTGGACACCTCCAGAAGTTCATAAATGTATCTAGGAATTGTGTTTAATTAATATTAAATTGTTGTGATTTATGTCATGGTTGAAATAATTTCCAGTTTTTTTAGCATTTATGATTTATAGTTCCATGAAAAATAGGAAGGCTATAATTATGTCATATAATTTTGTATTATCATGTCTGCTTATGTTAAGTAATTTATTACAGAAACATGAATTTGACTCCTTAGTAAAATAGTGTGAATTTCGGTGATTAAAAGCAATACCCCATATCCTTAAAGTACATAGAGAGTATTGGGTACATTACATGCTCCTTTCAGGCGATCTTAAAAGCAACTATCTTTTAGAGAGCATATCATGCTCACACTGGTAGACAACATGACAAGTTTCAGCATTGTAGGAGGTATCACTCAACTTTCAACTTTCTTCTTAGACAAACCTACTAATTTGGCTACAACATTGTCACTTGCATGTGCCCTAGAAAAGAATTGAGTTGTCTTGAATAAGTCCACTTCTTTTTACTCTAATAGGAGATATTTTAGGGTTAGAAGAAGAGAGGAAAATTATTAGTTAGTGACGAACCTATTATGGATGCTTTAGTGCAGCAAATAGTTTCTTTATGTGCTACAATTCAACTGCTTTCTAACAAGTTCATCAAGAAGGAAGAGAGCAGCATGCATCTTGTAACTCTAAGTTGGCTTTCAATCATCAAAGGAAATTTGTTCCTAACAAAAAGGCCAAAAGGTTCGTTGGTTCTCTTGCCAATACTTCTAATAATTTGGTGAACTCACCTGCTCACTATTTTGCAATGTTGCAGTTATCGTTATCGGGATATTATCGGCAAGGGAAAAAACCAGAAAAATAAAAAAAAATAAAAAAAAACTTGTAAAAATCGGGAAATAATCGTAAAATACAAAAATATTCATTTTTTTTCATTTTTTTTATATCTAAAGCATCTACAACATAAATAAATACATTGACACATAAATATGATAAAGAACTAATATATAAGATGTGTAATATCATTTCTAGTGCTACACCACACATAACAATGAATCATGTCCTGAATAGTAACTCCTGACTCCTGAGTCCCAACTCAACTTCAAAATATCAACAAAAAATATAATAATGTATCTCAGATCATGAGTCATAATGTCATATACAATGAAATGAACCAAATAACTAAAGTCTAATACTATTGATTTCCTCTGCCCCTCTTGGGAGAAAATGCAATAGCTTTCCCTTTCCCTCTAGATGTAGATGTCAATGGAGTTGGCAGTGGACTCTGTTGTGCTCTAGAAGTTGAAGAACTAGGAGCTATAGGAGGTAGATCACGTCCTCTACTGGTGACAGGGGTACCCTGGGTAGGTGGTGTCACCTCCTCCTCCTGTTGTTCCTCCTCCTCCTCCTCCTCCCCCTCTACGCCTTCCACTACCTCCTTCTCTAACCAATCATCAGCAGACTCCAAGAGAAGCCTCTCGGCCTCAACCCTCCATGCAGTAGTGGTGTCAATCCCATCCAATGAGATGGCTTCCATATCAGGTATCCTCCCAAGTTGCCTCACCCACAATCATAGATTGTAGTAGACATAGACCATGTCATTAAGTCGTTGGGAGTCCAACCTGTACAAAGATCATGAAATAATAATTTAAAAAAAAAAATTGTTTACTGAATTCAAAAAATTATTTGGAAATTTGCAATATTTTAAGTTTTAAGTTTAACTTGTTGCGCTTCTAGTTGTGTATTTTTTCAAATACACTCCAGTTGCGCTCGCATCCTGACAAGCTACATGTTTGGCTGACAATTCAAATGGCAAGCTTTTGCAGAAGGGGTACCCTGGCACCATACATTCTCCACCATGCATCTACAACAAAATTACAAATAAAATTTTAAATAAACATAAGAAAAAAATGAAAATTGAAAATTGAAGCAAATTATGAAGCTATGAACTTGAAGGGACAATGAAATTTGAAACAAACTAAAAAATACTTGGCATTTTAGTTGTCCTATCAATCACAGCCATGTCAAAGCCAAATGTGCCACCTGCCATTCTATATGTCTCAATTTCTTTGGAGATTTCTGTACGTTCTACTGGAGATCGCACCATCCTCTGAACACAGGTTAAGAATCCATCCATGATCTCAGCATCAAATTCGAATCCACATGGGTAAGAAAATGTGGGGTTCAGGTAGATCCTTGCAGCATGAATGGGACAATGAAGTGTGTTGTTCCATCGTTCATCAATCACTTCCCATAGGAGGAGTTGTTTCGGAAACCCCTCATCTCCCTTATCATTGTAGTAGAACCGAATAGATTCTTTGGCCATGTCCATGGCCGCATACAAATAGCCCATTGCAGGCTTCTCACCATCAACTAATCGGAGAACCTTTACCAAAGGTTCAGTAACAGGGCACACCTCCTGCACTCCCGCCCAGAAGTCTTCCTTGTATGAAACTAATCTGCATATGGCCTCTCCCTCTAGCTTGTGGCTCATTGTCAAAGCACGCCACTCCTCTGAAAGAAACATTTTCTTTACATCCCACATAAAATTCAAGAATGATTGAAAAGATATGAAACTGGTGGCAAACCGTGTAATGGCGGGGCGTATCAACTCTTTGTTGTTGGTGAATTTTCTCATCAAGCTAAGCACAAATGTATGATTATATATAAATTTTGTAATGCTTTTTTATGAGTCAACAATATCTTTAACAAAGGAAATTTTTCCTATGTCCTCCAACATCAAATCAATACAATGTGCAACACAAGGTGTCCAAAATAAAGTAAGATGCCTCTCCATAAGCATCCTGCCAGCAGCAACATAATTTGCAGCATTGTTCGTTATGACTTGGACAACATGTTCTGCACCCACCTCCAAAATAAACACATCTAGCAAATCACATAAATTTTTTGCATCTTTGATATGTGAAGATGCATCAATAGATTTCATAAACATTGTCCCCTTGAGACAACTAACCAAGAAGTTTATAAGAGTTCTCCCTTTTTGGTCGGTCCAACCATCTGACATCACAGTGCATCCTGTCTATGCCCATGATGCCCTAAACTCTTCCAATCTTTTGGTGCAGTCAACCTTTTCATTTTGAAGAATCCGGCCTCTAAAGTCATCATAAGAAGGGATTTTGTACCCTTGGCCAACAGTTGCAATAGCATCAACAACAGGTTGGAAAAATGGATTATTCCTTGCAACGTTGAAAGGAATATCACTCCAAAGGAGAAATTTGGCCAACAACTTGTCAACTTGTTCTTTCTCAGTTTTTTTAAGCATTGAAGTGATAGATGGTTGTGAACCAGGAGTGGTTCTAGGAACAAAAAATGATGAAGCAGCTACCGGGTTGGTTGTAGATATTGATGCTGAAGTAGAACTAGTGTCACTTCCTTGTTCACCTAAGCCTAACACTCTCTTTGCTAGTTGCTTCTTCATTTCCGCTTTGGCCTCTCTATCGTGCTCTAAATTTTCCAATGACCTCATGGCTCTTCAGATAATTTCCGGATTTGTATTTGTGCAAGGCCCTACATCAAATCTAGGGATTTGTGCATGGTGATACTTCAATCTTTAAATCCCCCCTGACATATGATGCCCACACAACTTGCAACTTAAGTTTGTTCTATCAAACCCTCCATCAGGTTCACCAAATTCCCACAGAGGGTCCAATTTCCTTGGCATGTTTGTAACTTGGTTGAACTCTTGACTCTTGAGTTTTAGATTTGTAAGATGAAGTTTGAACTTTGAACTTTGAAGTTGAATGGTGAACCTATGGCAAAATAAGGATTGCAAGTTACAAAAATTAAAAAAATTACATACATGATTAACATGACAAAACACATTGAATTTCTGACAATTTAACAAACAAAAACACCATCAAATCAACTCAAAAATATTTGATAAACCAATGGGTTCTCCAAACCCAACCAAAAACAAAAACAAAAAAACAAAAAAAAACACATAAATTTGGTGCCCATACCGGTTTGCCAAAGAAAGTTGATCCTCTCCTCCTCAGCTCTCAATCCACCAAGGTTTATGAGTCGTTTTCTTCTCCAATCAACGCCCAATCGACCAAGGTTTTTCTCCTAGGTCACTCCCAATCCACCATTGTCGTTGTCTGTAGAAAAGAATAAAAAAAAAATCATTTTTTGGTGTTATAAACCCGATGTCTACCGACCCGACTATAAAAACGCCATTGAATCGCGATAATTTCGTTTTTATCGCGATTTTTTCGGAAAAAAATCGTGAAAAAAATACGCATAAAATTCGGGCAATAATATTGTTGCTTTGTAAAAATCACGATTTTCGCATCACGAAAAAAATACGCATAAAATTCGGGCAATAATATTGTTGTTTTGTAAAAATCACGATTTTCGCATCACTGCTATTTTGTAGGCCACTTCATGCTAGAAATCAAAAAAGAACATTGTCCAACTTTTGCCAAGATGACTCATTTTTATATTGCAGAAGAAAAAGAAATTCTAGAGGACAGAAAATTAACATTGAAATTGTGAACTCTTCACTGGCTTCCAACCAAACTTTCATACTCCAAATGAAATTCCTAAGCAAAGGAAAGCCATTATGCGCTCATTGGTTTTTTTTCTAACATTCATAGTGAGCTTAGCATATTTGATTCTTTGGAAATTGACAACATTAATGAGTCCATTGATATTGTTGGAAATCGTCTTGAGGGTTGTGTAGGTGAGAGCTTGTTAACCCCAGTAATACTTCTTGCTACTAAAGGGTTAAGGTCCAGTTTGACTCAATCACACTGGTCTATTTCCAGATGCTTCGTGGCATAACCGATGATTAGAGGAACTTATATATTTAGTTTCATCAGTTTCTAGGAAACTACTAGTTTGAGTGGTTCTGCCTTTTTGATATTTAGACCATCAGGGGCCCAGACATCAAATTTGAATACTTCTTAATCCTAGTGAAAAAGAGAGTCCAATGATACCATTGTCATTCAGATCTAGAATGACACCTTTTCCTCTGTTTTTGTGCTTTTTGTTTTTTTCTTAACATTCATGACCTAATACGTCATTTGGCCAAAACCTGTGCTTTTTGGTTTTTTAAGGAAGGCTACCTTTTTAGGCATGTATATAATTAGTAAGTTTATATATTTGGCAAGTGCACATGTTTATTGTGGTTCCTAGCTAGCAATCTACAGGTGGTCAGAGCTTTCTTTGCATGGAAAAGTGAGGTTTTGAGTAGCATCTTTGTCACTGGCTTCTGCCTTGAACCGACACTTGGTGTAGATCTAAATCATATATATGGGTAAATTTTCAAGGATTATGAGTTCAAAGTCATAAGTTGTGAAATAATTAAATAATTAAATTTTTATTTAATTATTTAAATACATGGAAAAGGAGTCAAATAGTTTTAATGAGAGAATGAGAGCTTTTACTAAATGTCTTCATGAGTAAAGCTAGAGCAGAAGCTAGATATTTGAATATTTCCAATTCAATAAGATGTGAAAAGCATATTTTGTTGATGTTTCCACTCAAGAAGTGAAGCAAAGAAAGCAAATTTTGTGTTTTTGCCAACGTAATTGAAAGTGGAAAATAAAGAAAGGATGGCTTTACTTACAAAGATTTTGGCCTTTCCAACTTTTCCATGCTTTGACCCATTAAATCAACTATATGTAATGTATATTGGAGCATTGATACAAGGGTTGGAATTATTCTTAGTTGTTTTGGTAGCAGTAGAGATCTCACTTCTCTATGTTCTCTTCTCTTAGACCACTACCTCCATCGCAAGCGAAGGAACTCACAAGTGCCTATCATTCAATACTCAATATGATGCAACTAACCTCCTAGGCAATTTGTGATTTCATTCAACTATGTTTGATTCTAACTTTTTGAATGTATTGGAGGTCATTGAACGAATTTTTTTGCAGTGTGATGGTATATTGAAGTGCACTTGTTTTGTGTTAAAATCTAAAAGTTCTATGTAGAAATTTAAAAATTCTTTGCAGAAACTTGAAAGTTTTATGCAGAAAATTGAATATTCTTGCAGAAAATTGAATTTACTTTGCATAAAACTGAATGTACTTAGCAGAAAGTTGAATGTACTTTGCCGAAAACTGAATGTAATTTGCAGAAAGTTGAATCCAGTTTGCTGAAAACTGAATGTACTTTGCAGAAAGTTGAATCCAATTTGTCGAAAACTGAATGTATTTTGCAGAAAATTTAACGTTTTATGTTGTTACAATTACTTAGAATGCATATTTCTTCTTCACAACTTTTCAGAGCAGCGATTGTAGATAGAACATAAACTTATGGATCATATGAAGACATCTAAGCAAAAATATGAGACACTGAAAGTTAAATCCACTGACCAGGGCAAAACCCACAAGGAGAAAACCCAAATGATTCTTCTTTTATTAGATTTTTCCAATTGTTCAGCAGAGTATAGAAAGAGAGAGAGAGAGAGAATGAGAATGAATAAAGTCACCAATGTCAGATCAACTTGTAGTTGAAGTGCTCTTAAACTTTGCTTGAAGATCTCCTCCTTCTCTTGATTAGATCTTGTCTTTCACACTTGCTCTAGCTCTTCCCTTTCTCTTACTCTTCACTTACTCTCACACTTCTCTTGCACACACTCAACACTAGCTCTCCTTCTTCAGAATGAAGATGTTACTCTCAACTCTCACTTTCTCATGCTTAAATAGATGAGAAAGGAGAGGAGTTACAAAATGAATTCATGCCTTGAGCCAATAATAGGAGAATCGAATTCCATGAGGGAAGGAGTTACTTGAAGAGAATTCTAACTTATCCTGAGAATAGAGAAAGAGGTATGTAGGAAAATTGGAAAGGAAGAATGATTTTCTCTTGTTGATCAAGGACACCAAATGTAGCCACACAACTAGGGATAAACCCCTATATAGGAGAAAATTCAGTCAAGAACTCTTCCTTCAATAATTCAAATGAAATAGACCAAGACCCTAGACCAACAGACCATCCTCCTCCACCAAACCAAGTCAGCTCTCAAATTGTTCTTCCAACCATTAAAGATCAACTGCAATGATATTGCATCAACCCTGCTTCAATACTGCATCAAGGACAGATTTTCGACCCTACCGCACCAAAATTTTGGCCTAGCTTCAAGACTACAATTTCAGCCCCCCTACAACTTCAGTTCCTTCACACGTGTGTGACAAGAGAGAGAATTTCAACTTTCTAAGCAAGATAATGACCTCCTTCTTCACTAGCCCTTTCCTTATTCTTTCTTGGAATTTGTACCTTTTACTACTTCCAACTATTGCAATTCGAACTTATTGTGAGTTCTCCTCCAAATGAGTCAAGTTGTTGTTATATATAGTCCTTGGTGATCGAATTCTTCCCTTGAGGCCGAATTGTCCTTCCTTAAGGTTGACTTGGTGTAGGAGGCCTAATTGACCTATTTTACATTAAAATAATTTTCTTTCTTGACAAATAATTCCCAAGAAGGATTCTTTACAGTATGACATCCACAAGGACACTTCACTTAAACCCTAGAAGTCTTCAATGGAGACTTTGACCTAAAAACAATTGACCCAAGCATGAAACCCATGCTTTAATAAGTCAATTTCTTTAATAATAAAATTTCTTTTTTTTTCTTTTGACAAATACATTTCAAATATAATTAAGAAGACCGACACTAGTTACATTCTTCAACAAGGCACACTTGTCTTGAGGAGTTACAATTCGAATAAGGGAGAGAGAGTTACACTTAAACATGAGAGAATATTTGGTGAGAGTTACAAATCGAATTGAATGAGGGAGTTACAAGTGCATTTAATGAAGAGGAGTTACACTTTTGTTATACATTGAATAAGTGAAGGAGAGCTACATTCTCCTAAGTGTGGAGTTACTATTTTATTCCAAGAGAGAGGTAAGTAAGAAATTTTCAATTTAATTTACTTATTCCATGAGACAATTCGTTTTTATTAATCCATTCAAAGTGAATGACTTTAGACTAGTTTATAAATAATAGTATCATAAGAATAATAAAAATACTAGTAAGGATAAATATATTAATTCTTGACTTGTATAATCATGATTGATTTGATTTTAAAGTGGATTCCAAATGTTGAGATCATCCCTGATCATTTAGACATGACTTTCTATTTTTGGAAAGTCATTAGAATTTTTAGAAATGAAATTTTGTTTTAGGAGGTTCAAACAAAACTGAAAGATATGATTTCTTCTAGGAGAAATTTATCCCTAAGCTGCCAAATTTAAACACTCCTTATCAGCTAGGAAAGAATTTCTTTTTGCACCAAAGATATATGCTTCCTTTGATCTGTTTCATTCATCTCAGCTCAACTCTGCTCTTTAATATCTATAACAATGAAGTCACAATCTAAAGAAGAATCATCCACTTGACACAAATTTGGAAAGGAAAGGTCATCAATGTTGTTGATTTGGGGTAGCATCGGTTGTAGCAATTTACAGGGTAAGTTCCTCAGACAGAACACCAAAGGACACTGATCCAGGTGGCTCCAGGAAGACACACAGGACAAAGAGGGCTCAAAAATCAGAGTGCTCATAATGACTTCGAACCAGGACTAGAGCATAGATCTCGTCATCCTGATCGCAGAGGTGTGAACGGTTCGTCAAACCGAGCTCGTATGAGGGAGAACGGGCCAGTCAAAGTTTGGTCAAAGTGATCTATGGGCCAGGTTTAAGTGTCCTACAATTTGACCGACCCCGAGGCATAAACCTAGCTTCCGAAATCAGTCGAAATTGTTGCCTCGTTTATTTTCCCAATGACCCTTATTTTCTAGAAGTTCAATCCAAAAAATATATATATATATATATATAATTTGTTATAGGCTGACAGGCCACAACTCCCCGTCAGCCTAATCACCCCTTTAAAATCACAACAAATATATGTTTGTTAAGGACCGGCGGCCATAACCCCCGCTGAACCCTTTGAACAAATCGCAATCGCAATATATTCGGGTCAGCAGCCATAACCCCCGTTGAACCCTCCATCACCCCGCCTTACCCGTCACATATATATATGTCATAAACCACATTGTATATGGGGGCGGGCACGGGCCACCGGTAGTGGACCCGGCCCCCACCCTATCGCCCTGACCCTTATATATATGCTGATGTAAAGCGTCGATTTTATATCGCCAATATATATATCAGCAAAACCCCACACATCGCGTCGATACATTCGCCAACAATAATGCCAATCGCCGATTTTGGAAAAATGTCGATAATGTAGTATGTGGGGTTTAAGGGCGAGCTGCCTAATGTGGACCCGACCCCCATTATTGTATGTTGGTTATAAAAAAAAATATATATATATATAGAGAGAGCGACGGGATTTGTTCCCCCGACCTCTCCTCAACCGTTTGCCTCTTTTACCAATGTGCCAACCACTTTCCCGTGGTAAATATGCCGAAGGAATTTTATTTAAACTCGGACTTTTACCAGTGCACACAATTCGAGGAGGAGAAAGACTGCAGGCACAGATTTCGAGGCAGAAGGCAGATTAATTAATATTTTAATGCATGAACCATGAATTTTGCAAGAGGGCAAAATTTTCACTTTTTCAGAAATTGACAAATTTTATATGGATCCTACACTTCTCGTCGCCACGAGCACAACGATGTTGTCCATTTCTTCATCAGAGTTTTGCATTTTTTCGGTCATTTACAGAATGCACGTGGAACCATAATTTCAGTAGAAACAAGGAGCGGAACCATGAGCCATGAAATTTTCCCGAGGTAAACTTTTGATATGTTAGATTATAGTCAAGTTTATACTTGTTTTTCATGGTTTTCCGCAGGGATCGCAATGGAGCGATCAAATTCCTCATCTAAGTTGCAGATTTCCTGTCCATCCATGGAACAGAATCTTTGAGGAATCTAGGGGGAATCTAAAAGATTCCTTGAGCCCAGAATTCTCAACTTCTCAAAATTCAAATTTTGGACAGTCGATTCAGCACTACTCGACGCCACAAATCTGATGGTGTCTTCAGATTTCTTATTCTCTCATTTCTTCTTCTAGCCACTTTTCTAAGTGCCATTGCAGATGTCCACATTCATGTGCGAGCAATCATGTTCATGAGATCGATGCCGTGAGATCGATGGTTCGAACAGCTTTAGCAGTGTGACATCCACTTCTTCAAATGGCCCTTGGTTGTGAGTATATGATGTGTTCATGTACTTCTTCTTTCTGCATTATGTTGCACAGATCCTTGATTGATGTTGTTGCAGGATCTTGTTTACTACATGTTGTCATGATTCCTTGCTTGATTTGATGCAGAATCTTTTATGTGATGTACTTGTTGTCATAACTCATTAGGTTATGATTTGAAATCCCTTGTTGTATGTTGTTGGAATACTCTTGTTGTCGTCATGCATGTGTTTTAGTTTTGACATCCCTTTTGAGCCATGTTGGCGGGATGATGCTCACCATGCATGTTTTTGTGTCATACTGATAAGAGTCTTTTGATTGAGAGTTCCTGTTGTAGAACATCTCTTAGAGCCACTCCTACATGAGGGCATTTTTCCTTGTATGATCGCGATATCATCTCTTGTGTACATCATCATTATTGACAGCACTTAATGCAGCGGCCTACACCATCTTGACACCGAGGCCCAGAGACGTAGTCCTTCCTGGACGAACTCCGTTATCAACGCTTATGGTTTCATGTGTTGATAATTGGTATGCTCCTCTTCTTTACAGCATGCAGATGTATTCATTAATGTTCTTTTAAAAATGCAATTTAACACATCACGAAAGTAAAAGGTCTTGGAAGGGTCCTTCACACTCGGACCTTGATCAGACACCGCTCACAAACAGATCACAGATCAATACACCAGTATTGTTGACGTGGTTAAAACCCTCAAAGAGGGAAACAGCCCATGGCCTGAGTCAACGCGGCCACTTCAGGCAATTTATTAATAAAAGAATGAAAATTTACATAAACTTCTCTCATGAGCAGTTAACCTACAAATCACCCTCCATGCTCTTTAAATAGAGATCATGGACCAATCGGGTGTTAAGCCATGGATCAAGTGTCGGTAATACCGAGGAGTGAATGAACCGTCGGATCACTTCATGTCTAGAACATATCATGACCGTCAGATTGTAAGTTACAAAAATACATAGTAAAGAAACACACTTTACCTAACTCTACACTAGACCAAGTTATACTTAACTATTTTCTATGTGTTGGAATATCCTAACATCCCTCCTTAAGACAACTTGGGATAGGATTGAAGGATTTACAAATATGACACAATAGGGGAAGGAAGGAGGCACTAGAGCCTATCCCCCCTTAGGGACAACTTCCTTAACTCCAATCATAAATCGAAGTTTAGTAAACTTCGCCTCTGTGACAGCGTTTGTAAAGATGACTACAACTTGATTATCTGTTGAACAATATTGCACTTCAAGAACATGGTCATGAATGAACTTTTTGACGAAGTGCAGGTGCAGTTCAATGTGTTTGTTGCGCTGATGTTGGACTGGATCTTTGCATAGTTGAATGGCACTTTGATTATCACACCAAAGTGTAGTTGGATGCTGCTGCTGAAAGCCAAACTCTGACAGGATCTGACGAAGCCACAGGGCCTCTTTACTAGCTTCTACGACACCACGATATTCTGCTTCTGCTGAAGAAAGAGAAATGGCACTTTGTTTCTTGCAAGCCCATGTAATAGGACCTGAACCAAGAGTGAACACATAACCTGCAGTAGACTTCCGATCATCAAGGTCACCAGCCCAATTGGAATCAGTGAAACCAACCAATAGAGGAGATGCTTCTGCACTGTAATGAATCCCAAACTGAACTGTACCTCGAACATAACAAAGCATTCTTTTAACTGCTTTCTAATGACTTTCATGTGGGTTTTGCATAAATCGAGCAACAAGGCCAACAGCAAAGGAAATGTCAGGACGAGTATGGGTCAGATATAAAAGTTTTCCTACAAGTTGACGGTATAAGGTAGCATCAACTTTAGGGGAAGTACAAGTGACTAAAAGTTTGGCTCCAGACTGAAAGGGAGAAGGGGCTAGCTTACAGTCTTCCATGTGAAAATGGCGTAGAAGATCACAGGCATACCTGGATTGGGAGAGGAAAATACCTTCCTTGGACTGCAAGACTTGAAGACCGAGAAAATAATGTAAATGTCCTAAGTCTGTCATTTCAAACTTCTTTTTAATGCTGGACTTCACATGGTTAATAAGGTTGGGATCACTACCAGTGAGGATAAGATCATCAACATAAAGAACAAGAATGATAAGAGACTTGCCCACTTTCTTGGTGTAGACAGTATTGTCAGAATGACACCTAGAAAAGCCAGTTTCTAAAAGAAAGCTGTCCATTTTGGCATACCAAGCCCAAGGAGCTTGCTTGAGACCATAAAGGGATTTCTTAAGCCAACGTACAAGGCTGGAGTTTGTCTATATAAAGCCAATAGGTTGTTCCATATAGATTTCTTCACACAAGTCCCCATGCAAGAAGGCAAATTTAACATCCATCTGATGGGCTTCCCATTTGAAAGAGGCAGCAAGGGAAAGAACAAGCGGATAGAGTTCATTTTGGCAACAGGGGAGAAGGTTTCAGTATAGTCAATGCCTTCAACTTGTGAAAAACCCTTAGCAACAAGACGAGCTTTATGTTTATCAACTTTTCCATCTGGTCCATACCTGGTTCTGTAAACCCATTTGCATCTAACAAGTTTTCGTCCCTTTGGTAGAGGAACAAGATCCCATGTATCGTTTGCCAATAATGAACGATATTCTTCATTCATAGCTGCGTCCCAATCTGGATGGCCCGAAGCTTCTTCAAAGGTGTCATGATCATAATTTGCTGACACTTGAGCTAGTAAAGAAGAGGCTCTTTCAAACTGAGAATGGGTACGGCGCTGATCTGTAGGATCACTGGCAAGATCACCTGCTGCATCTCGGGTAGCTTGGACCCATTTTGGAAGTGAAGGAGCTGAAGGAGCTGAAGGAGCTGAAGGATAATCCTGAGAAGGTGGGAGAGGATTTTCATCCTCACTTTCATCATCTGAAGAAGAAATATGTTCAAAGGTAGAAGAGATAGAGAGAGGTGGCACATGCGCCGAACTAGGCTCGTAGGCCGAT
>APFE030850861.1:0-20667 GCA_000404065.3 Pinus taeda | reverse complement strand
CTTGAGCATTTGAACAAAGTATGAATCTTGAGAAGAAAAAGTAGTCTTTTCTATTACTGTAACAAGTCTTTTACATAAGCCAATATAAACTCTGTTTTTTCATAAACATCCAACCCCTGTTACATAGATGATTCAACTATATATAGCATCCTTATTCTAACTAATCGATATTCCTCCTCCAGCATGAGGGGAATTCGATTATGCCTATGATGACACCTACTAACTTTTAACTAACTAATAATTACAGCTGACTATTAATTGACAGCGCTGGAATCCTAAAACAATTAAAATTCTAATTCTAATAGATCTTCTAGACTTTTAAATCAAATAGGACTCAAATTCCATAACAGCCTTGATCTTCAATCATTTTCGTTCTCTGACATCTGGAGTTTGGTTGAGATAGCTGTGATGAACCTTTAATGCTCCATGTTTGTCTTCAATGACACATCTTTTCTATTACCCTGAAACATAGGCCCCTGTTTGTCGGTCCTTGATGTGCTGTTTCCTTGAATTGAATTTATTGAATTTTTGGCAAAAGACAAAGGCGTTAAAAATTACAGTGTTTCTCACTTTGGTTGCACGGGCTGTCTTATCATTTACAATGAGTTGAAACTGAATGAATTTCTGAATGTTTGCATAAACTGAACAACCCCACCGAACTACTTTCACAACTGATGCAAAATTAACATCTAAAATGATGATATCTGAACTTTCCTTGGCAACTTCTATTCCTTGGATACCCATGGATAGACCGATGTCCGACTTATGAAGTGCAGGTGCATCATTTGTTCCATCTCCAGTGTAGCTGCGAAAATCCCTACCTTCAATGATAGCATACCGTTTTGTGGCTTCGTCTGGCATCTTAAGGCCTTTGCACAGAACTTCACACAAAATATGCAGAGGTTTTATTAAGCTCGATTCAACTCTGTGCTGGTGATGCGAACATAATCCATGACTGATATTTGACCAGAGTTCACCATTTTATCCCAAATTAAGTGCATCCTTTCTTCAATGCCATTTACACCACTTGGAATTTTTTGAAAATCATTTAACCCCGCTTCTTTTTGTGTTGAGTTGAATGAGCAGTGATCTGTTCCTACCAACTGTAAAAGCCCTATTGAATGAGCAGCCTGGAGTGCTTGGTTGTGTCCGGATGACCTTATTGGTGGGCTCATCACGTATTGGGCAGCAATCCTGAAGTCAGGATCCCAAAGCTTAGAATCATCGAGGACTAAACCAGAAACTCTCAACATTTGGTTGATATTGCCGTCTTTGTAATCTTAACATGCGCATAATTACATCTGGTGTAAGACTGATTCATGAGCAATCCTCTCTGCCCATTTCTCCGCAGTAGGGGCCCATGTACCAACTCGCCCCCCTTCTTCTTTCAGATGAATATCCGACCACAATCAGACCCACTAACTACATACTCTGTGTTAGGCCCAAAGAAATTTACACCCTTCACAATCTGTGCATTTCGATGTCCGCTATAAACCTGTGGGGCTTCTAAATCATTCCTCGCCTCAACTGACACTGATTTTGGGTTTGGGCCCAGACCCATTTCCTTCTGAAACAAGTAAATAAGTTCATCATTGTGAGCACTGGCCCATGCAAGAGCTGGCTGAAGATTCCTTGCCTTCATTTGCTCTTAGCATTTCATACATTTCTACGAAGGGGGCTTTCAAAGAAGCTGCCCCAGATTCATTAGCTTCACTAATGAAACAATCTCCAAGTTCAAACAATCCTTGCCCGTAATAGATGTACTCTATCCGACAATAGAATCACTTCCTTTGATGCGTTTTTCTTGCAAATATTTCGTGCCAAATGCAGCATCCATAGCTAAAATCAATCTGTTGCGCTGATTAACAGTTCTATCCTTCTTGCGTAATACTTATATTTTGAATTCATGGATGAAGACAAAATATTTGGACCATATAAAGATAAATCCATGTTTCTGGATGTCCTGTTAATATCCTCACCCATTTTACCATTCAAGTAGGTTTTATCTTCTTGTATGTATAGCCAGCAAAATTCAAGTTCTTTGCTGTCAACATCTTCCGCCATGGTCCTGATGCTGCTCTCGTCTGAGATGGAGGTTCAACTTCATCAAACTTTTCAAAGTTTTGTGTGTCCAGTTCCCCGTTGACCTCTGGTCTATATGCTGCCTCATCTTCATACAGCTTGTCCCATACAATGCCTTTAAACCATGGATGTGCCTTTATCTCATCAGCACCTCTAGAACCAAGCCTGTGCTCAACATCACAGAGTAACCTACGAATAAGATCCTTAGCCTCCGGTGACAGCTTAGCCTCCTGAGGGAATTTCAAGTAATGTCGCCAATGAACAATCTTCTTGCATGTTGTCATTGGATCCTCTGAATAAAATGGTGGGTAGCCAACAAGCATCTCATACATTATTGCTCCAAGTGACCACCAGTCACATTCCATGCCATATCCTTTCGTAAGCAAGACTTCAGGGGCAATATAGTCAGGTGTGCCAACTGTAGAATATGCTAGCATCCTCCTATTCCGCTGCCAATGCTGAAGTTGTTCAAGCTGACTTTTCCATGGGCCCTCAATCTTAGAATCCGGAGAACAACCATCTATGTCGATTGACTCCCTTAAATTCTCATCATTTATAGGCTCATTTTCGTGAAGAGTTGATAGTGTTGTACAGTCAAGAGGTTTGCAAAGGCCAAAATCTGAGAGCTTCATGTGACCATTTTTGTCTAAAGGAAGGTTAGCTGGCTTGATATCCCTGTGTATGTAATTATGTTTATGAATAGATTCTATAGCGAATACACTCTGAGCAATGTAGAACCGAACTACATCCTCTGGTAACGTGTCTTTTCTCATAAGAAGGGTCATCATATCACCTCCAGGAAAATACTCCATTATCAAATACAGATATTTAGAATCTTGGAAAGAATAATAGAGTTTCACAATGCAATGACTGTCAACTTTTGCAAGTAAGTTCCTCTCTGCCCTAACATCCTCAACCTGCCCCCGACTAAGCATCTCTGACTTCTTCAACTTCTTCATTGCATATACTTGCCCCGTTGACTTTGCACGGCATAATTTAACCTCTAACATTTGTCCATGAAAGCATAATGTGCAGCTACAGCAGCTTCGTAGTGTGCTACGAAACTGCTGTGTGATTTTTAAAAACACAGCTTCAAGTCAAAAATTCAACTCTCATGATCTTACCTTTGCTTTAAAATCTTTTCAGTGATAACACCAGTCATAGGACAATGGTTCACAGAGATCTTAGGTTCAATGAGCTAAAGGCCATGTGAGTTTCCCTTGAGAGGGTGCTCAAGTTGTAGGTAGATGAGGAACTTTTGATTCCTAAGTAGGAGGAGCCTCAGACTGATGCAGAGCAACTACATGTAGAGGTTCTAGGATTGGAGACATCTACTCATGCAAAGTCTTCCAGAGAGGGGTGGAAATGCATAAGGGAGGCTTACAGACTATTGGTGGATGTGAGAGAGAACGTGAGAGAGGCATCTTCTCAACACAGATGGAGGAGGTCACCTGAGCGGTACACTAGTTACATGGCACTTGTTGGGGAATGTGTAGAGACCGAACCATCTTCCTTTAAGGAAACAGTGCAGCAACCAATTTAGGTTGATGCTATGGTGGAGGAGTATGACTCCATAGTTCGAAACAATGTTTGGGATGTTGTTCTAAGACTGAAGAACAAGTCAGTTGTGAGTTCCCGTTGGCTTTACAAGGTAAAGCAAGCTCCTAATGGTAGTGTGGAGAAACATAAGACAAGGTTTGTTGCCCATTATTTCTCATAGGTTGAGGCGACTGACTATGATGAGACTTTTGCTCCTGTAGCAAGGTACTCATCTACCTGATCGATGTTGGAACTATTGGCATAGATGGGTTGGAAGATCCATCAGATGGATGTGAAGACTGCATTCCTCAATGGAAATATTGAGGAAGAGGTGTACATAGAGAAGCTGGAAGGTTTTGAGACCTTCAATTGTGAGTCACATGTGTGCCGACTCAAGAGTCTTTGTACGGGCTGAAGAAAGCACCTCATGCTTGGTACACCAGGATCGACAACTACTTCATTTGGTTGGGCTTCACAAAGAGCGAAGCAAATGCGAACTTGTACCACATCATGATGGAAGGTAAGAAGTTGTTCATTGTTCTTTATGTTGATGATCTGATATTGACAGGTGATTATCAATTGATCATGTCTTGCAAGGAGGACCTTGCAAGAGAGTTTGAGATGAAAGACACGGGCCTCATGCACTACTTTCTAGGCATGGAAGTGTGGCAGAAGGATGGGGAAGTGTTTGTGTCTCAAGGCAAGTATGCCAATGAGATACTCAAGAGATTCCACATGGACAACTGCAAGCCCATGCAGACTCCTCTAGCAGGTAACTGGAGGAAGGAGGATGCTACTTCAGGAGAAGTAGTAGAAGCTATTGTGTAGCGGTAGCTTGTGGTTTCACTGATGTACTTAGTGAACACACGACAAGATTTGAGCTATGCAGTGAATCAACTGAGTCAAGCTATGGTTTAGCCTACCAAGCTATTTTTGAAGGCGACTAAGCATGTTTTGAGATACCTTAGAGGTACATCTCAGTTTGGATTATGGTACAGACGCTAAGAGGGAGTGAAGCTACAGGGCTTCACAGATGTAGATTGGGAAGGGAGTCCATCAGATTAGAAGAGCACATCAGGATGAATTTTCAACTTTGGTTCAGCTACAGTTTCTTGATACAACAGGAAACAGAGGCTAGTTGCACTCAGATCAGTAGAGGTTGCATACATGGCTGCAAGTCAGGAAACATGTGAGGCCATTTGGATGTGGAAAATTCTAGTTGGTTTGTTTGATGAGAGGATGGATCCAATTGTGATCTATTGTGATAATCAAACTCTCCGAGAATCCAATATTTCATGACAAGTCCAAGCATATTGACATTCGATATCATCATCTCAGAGACTATGTAGCGAGGAGGATCATGTTGTTACAATATATTTCGATTGAGGAGAAAGATGTTGACATTTTAACTAAGGCATTGTCAAAGTGTAAATTTGAGTTCCATAGAGACAGGATCAGGGTGGCAGATAATCCCTTTCTTGTTGAGAGGGAGTGTTGAAAATAGCAACAAGAAATGCTAAAAATAGCATTACTATAGATAACGTTTTAGGATATATTCCAATTTTAATTTGTCCTTGAACTAAAATTCGAATTTAGTCTCACCAGCTATTTGAAAAATAATTAATTAATTCATCTTGAGTTAATTAGTTGGAGAAATTCAAACATGAAGTCTTTGTGAAGACATGCAACAATTATCCCTTTGATTGAGGAAGTTATCCCTTAATTAAGGAGATAAGGATGAGCTGTAATTAGTTAGCTCAATTAACTGAGTTGAGTCCAGTTAAATTAGTTCCAAACAATTTGTGGAACTAATTGTGAGCTCAGTCAATTAATGCATGCATGCATGCAACTAGTGTTATCCAGATAACTAAATATTCTCTCATAAATAACTCATGCATGTCAGTTCAGACAAAGATCCAGTTGAGATTAAAGACAGGGACATTGTACTATTAGTTGGAGAAATTTTCCTATAAAGGAAACTCATCCATGCAAAAGGAAAAAGGTTCCTTGAGGATTGCGCAATTTTACTGGGTGTGAGATTAGTGTGAGTGATCAGTGTTACACTTGGTAACAATAAGATCACCCAGGAGAAACAATGCAAGGAAATAGGAGGCTTGGAGGACTAAAGGAAGGCATATGTGTTGTCTATTCTATCTATGAGCAGCAGTGAGGGATAGTACTGAGAGCTGGATAGCTTAAGAGCTAAATCTTTGTGTAATCCTAAGATATTTCCAGCTGTATGATAATACAAATAGTAGGGTTTTTAGCTGAGGCTTTCCCCAGAGTATTCTTCTGTGTTTCATGTGTATTGATTCTTCTTCTCTGTTATATGTGTTTTGTTTGATATTGTTCAAAATCGATTAAGCTTCCTCAAGTTCGATTGTAGAAATAGATTAAGTATTTTTCTTTAGTACAATGCATAATCAGTTTAATCTACAGTGAGAATTTCTATAGCCCATGGTTTGCGGACCATGGTATTGTAATGAAGAAAGATATAAAAAAGAGTCATAGAAGAGTTATATAATTCAATAAATCCATGATCTCAGTAAAACATAAAAGTGCAATTTGGGTGTGTTTTCTGTACTTAGGAGAAGGGGAAGGCTCCTGCAGATGTGTGCACAAAGACCTTGGTAAGTCTGTAGTTGTGTGCATAGGGTTGGAAGAGTGTGTAATTGAATATATAAGCATAATAAAGGCTTGTTTTGAAGAGTTACTTGCGTATATATGTATTATTGTTTGGCTCTCAACTTACTATGTTTTTTTATTTTATTGAATGCAATTAATCTTGAAAGGTACTTAATAGTTGCGTGAAGTAGATCTGTGTATTTACATGATGCTATGAATGTCTAGTGCAATTGATGAAGGGTTTAGATATGCTAACTGTTAATTGCTATAATTTCTACATTTTAAGGGTTAGGGTTTACGAACATCGAAATAAAGCCATAAGTCTAACAAAAACACATCACATAGTACTTTGGATGTAGAAACCTAGTTCTAGCATCCTCCAATACTGCCTTGGGTGAGACTGTATCATGTGCTAGGTGGGTTGCTGCCAAAAGGGCTGGTAGTGTATGGTTTTATTGGTTAGCGCAGCTAAATCTGAACCTAGGTCCAAGCTGCTCAAGCCAACATAGTGCTCAGCCTCACAACCTTCAAACATAGGTCAACAACTATTACTTCAACAAATGACATTTTTTGAGGCTCTACGGGCATTAATCGAAAACACTAAGAAAAATGCTGGAGCTTCTCTCCTTCGAAGATTGTAACAACAAGCGAAACCTCCTGATGGGTAGAGAGAACTATTTGATGGCTTTAAATAACACATAGTTGGCAAATTCTCCAACATGCTGGTCGATCTGACTTTCATAGAGTGTGTAGTCGCAAAACAATCTTCATAGAGCACAAAATCAACTTTTTTCTATGTCAGAGTCCATATCTTGTAGGCCCTCTTAGTTCCATATCTTGCCCTCTTTATCGATCAGAGTATTGTATCATTTGTAAAATTTCCTAGATCTCTCTCGAAGGAGTTGATTTGATCCAATCCAATCAGGTCTATGTGCCAGATCTCCCACAATAAAGGCTTCACATTTCCACGATGCAAATCTTCACTCGATTCCAGCAGAGAAAAAACACATAGTGAACTCCATTTATGCCTAAAAATATCTACTTGAAGATCCCAAATCCCAATGGCCTCAGGCAGATTTAATCTTCAACTCATAGTCAATCTACAACAATACATAATCAATTTACTTTCTCTTTGCACATATCTCGACTCTCTATTCCTCTTGGTACATTACTTTCAATAATGACAACTCCCCACAACGTAACAACAAAATAAGAGAAATATGCCTTTCAGCACATGATCAACCAAACCCTACTTCTCCCAACAACAACACATCCACGAATGTTAAATCCTTTTCACAACAACTTCCCTCTACTTAGATTCACGCACTTAGCTTTCACCTCATGTTGTGATACCAAATAAAATTTAGGAGAGATAGAATATGGAGAAAATGTGAAACTCTCAAGTGACCCTAACTCAACCTGAAGAGTGCATGCATAAGACACTTCCCATTCAATCAATCAGAATGTTCATACATAGATAGGATTATGGATTTGTCAAGGAGTTAGAACAACCACCTCATAAATAGGATCCAAGAACTAAATATGATCCATAATCTCAAACAAGAACTAATCTAGAACACGCTATATTTCTCCATTATTCCAAGTAACTTAGATAGACACAATTATAAATTTATAGATGAACCTTTATAAATATCATTTGAATAAGGCTTTTTTTTTTTAAATAAAAAATGTTCTTCTAATGGCCTATAAGTGATGTGTTATCTATATAAATATTTTTTTACAATAAAGGAATGAAGACACCTCAAGGTGCACTGCAGATGGTAAATCAGGGTATTGCAGGAATACCACATCCATCCACTCCACCTCCACCATCACCTCCACCTTAGACACCTACACCTCCACCTCCACCTCCACCTCCACTATTCAACATGTTGAATACTATGAAGATGCCTATATTCAAGGGTCTAGGGACAGAAGACCCTGAACAATTTTAGTTTGTAGCAGATGTTGTGTGGAAGTCACAGTAGATAACAAATGATGACTTGAAGAAAGCACAGTTGGTCACAACATTACAAGATAGGGCACTGATCTAGTATATTAAGTACAATACGACTCACCCAACTATAGCGTTGAAAGATATGAAAGATGCATTGAATAATGAAATCAAGAAGCCTAAGTCACAAGCCCTGTTTGTACCTAAGGTCAAAGAAATCAAGTAGAGGGTAAATGAATCTGTATGGGATTTTGATCAAAGCTTAAAATGTCTGCTACAACAGGCTAATCTACATATCTAGGATGAGCAACATAAGGATTGGTATATTGCTTCACTGTTACCTCACTTGAGATTTCCATTGTCATGGTAGAAGCTTAGAATGCAGGCAGAAGCACTGGAGATTGCTACGACGTTGGAGGCTTCATCTATTCAGGATACAAATATGGGAGTGCAACAGATTCAATCACAGTTGGCTAGCCTGCATATGGAGTTGTAGGATCTCAAGAAGGGAAAAGGGGTCGAAAATTAGACCCACACGGAAGTATGGTGCTTAAAGTGCAAAGGTTATGGTCATGACAAGGACCATTTCCCGATGTATCAGAACTCTCTAATTGGGGGAGGTCTTGTCCCCTTGAAGCCAAACATATCACTTGATTGACTACTGGTGTGGTACCCTAGTGCGCTATTTGCTAGATCACATGAAAACATTCAACATACAATTTTCATTTGTTGTAGAAGTTTGTATAGACTCCCCAATATTTTTTCTGCGATTTATGTAAGTCTGTAGGCCATGATGAGTGCAATTTACGAAGCTATGAGTTAATGATGGATAGAACTCTGACATATAGAGTATAGACTGAGACACATCCTTAGTAGGATCAAGGAAAATCTGCAGCGCATGGAGGATTCGAGGGATGAGGATGAGGATGAGGGGGAGGAGCTAGAAGAGGTCGAAGACAAATCATTTGTTATAATTGTGAGGAACCTGGCCACCTTGTGCAGGATTGTCAGAACCCGACATACCCCTCTTGTCAATATTGCCGATAGTTTGACCATGTTTTAGAAGATTGTCTCATACTCATTGCAAATATGCAAGAGAAGAATACCCAACAACCTACTCAGAACATCCATATGATAAGATCAAAAACGCGTGAAGATGGACCCTGTGTTAATATTATTACACGAAGCGTATAACTACTAGGGAGGATAAAGCCATAGAAAAACAACCAAAAGAAAGTATATGGATACATAAGGCTACTAACAAAGATGCTGGAATCAATTTGCATAAGGCAAATGAGATGTTTATGGAGGGGAAAAAGAGCTTTACGGATTCAGGAGCTTCCACATCAAAAACTCAGGGTGCATGAATGGAGAAGCCTAAAGAAGTCATTGTTGCATAGGAAACATACCCTTTAATGTTGACAACCTTCTTACAAAATTGCATGAAGCTCCTAAGGGACCAAAAAGCAGTAGAGGGATTGCAAGAGTTGATATACAATTACGCTGGCAAGGGTAAGCCACTGCCTGAGTAGTGCGTAGTGCAAAAAGTGGACAAGGGTAAGAAAAGGACTAGCCAAGAGATGAGATTGACTGCATAAATCAGAGAATTCAAAATGGACCATGTGATCCTAGATTTAGGATCCAATGCGAATGTTTTTCCTAAACAAACCTAGGAAAGAATGGGAAAGTTTGTGTTACAATGGTCCCCAATTCAGCTGCGAATGATGAACAACCAAAATATTATTCTGATGGGCTGCTTACATGGAGTAACTATAGCTATTGAAGGGGCGCGCGCTATCGCTGATTTTGAAGTAATAAAAATAGTGGATGATAGTCTTCCCTACCCGTCACTGCTTGGAATTAATTGGACATATGATATGAATGCGGTCATCAAACTAAGGAAGCGCAACATGACGTTTGAGAAGAAGGAACTAAGAGGCATTGTTCCATTGGATCCAACTAAGGATACATGGTATACTGAACCAGTCCAAGATTACTATGAGGAGGATGATATTGAACAAATATATAATCTTACTGTGTAGGATGTGGATTGGATCAACCCTACGATGGATGGGCGAATTACATGGGAAAATAACAGCTCCTGCAATTCAGATTCAGATGAGGATTTCACGCATTGGTTGAATATATTGCATGAAGTATTGATGTTGCGATGCAACAAGCTTACTAAGTTAATCTGGTGTATATCTATTGAGGTATGCAATTTACCATATTATGATGGCTTAGAAGATGTAAATTTGTTTCTAGATAAATTTGAAAGGGATGTACGAGAGGAGCATCGGTTCTAGGCACTAGACATCGCATTGAGAGCTACGCCTACCAGATGATGGGGTACACATAAGAACAATTTTTTTAGACTGGAAGGAATACTATAGGATGATGAAGCTATAGTTTGTGTATGCCAATAACCGCATCACTAAAAAATATATAGTGAAGGATGAACTGTGAAAGCATATGGCTCGTTGGACGAAAGCATGGGGAGAGGAACCACAACCTGAATGGGTGCACATATTCTACCACATTTTGGATATTATCCCAATGAACTGGTATCTAGAAACAGAGTTATGACACAAAACCACAGAGTGGGACGTTCTGAAGGAAATGTTTCTAGTAAATTTAAGTTTTGAGGATGGATTTGAGTGTATTGATGAAGCATTATAGGAAATCATGGCTGCGATATTCAGGATGTCAGAAGAGCCTGTCACATGGGTACAACCAAATTGGAATACATAGATGTGCCATACTTTAGAATGCTACAATGTGACCATAGAAGAAGGCGAGGAAGATACCAGGAATATTAGTATCCCTAAGTGAGAGGGACAATGCGAAGTCATGAGGCTTGAGGCAGAAGTTCTTGACATCTCAAAACCATTGAAAACCAAGCAAGTGAACATTAGGTTGGAAGCATAGTAAAAGTTCAAAAATATAGGTGACTGCTAGGATGAGGACACAGTTGACAAAGTCGCGGGGGTTATTACACAAATATCAAGATTTGTTTCCAACAGTTTCTCTGATTTGAAGGGGATAGTAGGTGATTTGGGTGTTATGAATATTAATCTGAGGATAGATGCGAAGTCGGTAAATCAGTGCCCATATCAATAGAATCCTAAGTACAAGGAAAAAGTGCACAAAGAAATGGATAAGATGCTTGCAGTAGTAATTATTGAGCCTGTAAAAGAATGAGACTGGGTTAGTCCTATGGTGGTTCAGGAGAAGTAGATGAAGGGTGAAATCCAAATCTGTGTAGATCTAAGGAAATTGAACAATGCTTGTGTACATGATCCATTCCCTACATTGTTCATGGATGAAGTATTAGAGAATGTTGGTGATTAAGAAACTTACTAATTTACAGATGGGTTCTGAGGGTATCACCAGATTAAGATCGCGCTAGAAGATCGAAGTAAGACTACCTTCACCACAACATGCAGTTGGTTTTAGTATACAGTTATGCCCATTGGACTTAAGAATTCCCCTGCAATCTTTTCTAAGGTGGTAGTTGCAACCTTTAAATAATTTATTCATAATTTTTTGGAGGTTTAGTTTGATGATTGGATGGTTTTTGGTCTAATAAAGAAGCATGTTGCCAGTCTTTGCCTAATGTTGGATACTTGTAGGAAGTATTATATATCCCTTGATCTAAAAAGGTGCATCTTTTGAATACCATATGGGATACTTTTGGGCCAAGTTGTTTGTAAGCAAGGGCTAATGGTGGACCCTGCTAAGATTGCAGTGATTATCAATCTTGATCCTCCAAGGAATGTAAAACAGTTGTGCACAACATTGGGACATACATGATACTATAGGAAATTCATCAAGGCATATGAGCAGAACACTGTGCCCATGGAAAAATTACTGAAGAAGGTGTTATAGCAGCTACAACCACCCTCCAAAATTTTGGCCTACACCCAATTTCAAAGCCTCCCTTGAGAGTTTCATTTGATGACTACACACATTCGAGTTCACTTCGTGAGCTTGTGTGAGTCTTCACACCCACCTTGCTTGATCATTTCACCCAAGATATTTCATGTCGATGTCAATGTCATGCTTGCAACCATGTTTTGGTTGTATTCAAGGTCTTCTCTTCATGCTTACTTGTTGTGTTCTCTATGTAAAACTTTTGTCACACTCACACGTGGAGTCATACACTGTTGCGCAAGCATCATCACAGTCGACCAACGATCAATCACAAGTGTCGAACTTGTCGCTTACACTATCAGTTAGTCATGTTGAGCATGCATGTCTAGATGATTCGAGTCATTTCTTCATCTAGTCATGTAGGTGTGTGTTTGCAAAATCACGTATGCATATTTCGCCTGTTCACAGAGTTAGTCACTTTGCTGAAGTTATAACAACCAAATTCCCCTCTGACAGCCGAACCATCACCCTGCCATCAAATCAATCGATCGTTGCCCAGAACAATGTAGAAGCACCAAGAAAGCCATTTAAAATTGTGTTGTCCACAAGCGAATCAATCAACCTTCATGCTAGTCAACCAGGGAGTTTGACCCGACAACCACCCCAGGACTGACTCCCCTAAAAAATTGCGAAGAGGCTGTAGAACTTACCCACTTTGTTGACTGAGATGCAGACAAAGTAGACAAACACCCAATGCCCTTTCCTGTCTCCCTCAGAAAATTGCACAGTTTTTCCAGCCATCCCTCTCGACAGTCAACTAGTTGCTCACCCAGAAAATTACGCAGTTTTCATTAGAAAGTCCTCTATTGCCCAGTAGTTCGCTCAGCTCAGAAACTGCACAGAGGTGACTAGCCGGCTAGCCTCCCAGCATCAGTGCAGTTTTTTCCACCAACAGCTCCTAGTAGTCGATTGACAGTTCCTCTTAGGAATTACGCAGTTTTTGCTGCCAAGCTCCAACAATTGATTGCCAATTCCCTCTAGGAATTGCGCAGTTTTTGCTGCCAAGCTCCCAGAAGTCGACTGCTAGTTCCCCTAAAGAATTGCGCAGTTTTTGCTACCATGCTCCTACTACCCGCTTGTTCCAGAAATTGCATAGATTTTTCTTACCCAACCTTCCCGCAACCTGAATTGTTCCTCCCTAAAACTCACAGTTTTGTCCTCCAACTGAGTTACACCCCGCAGACAGTCATTGCCAATCTAGATTTTCCATATTCATCACTTAGTGACTCCTGTGCAATTTTCACCAGCAGTGCCTAGAGCCTCTATCCCACCTCACAACCTTCTCAACTCTCTCAGTCACCTACATCTGAAATGATCATGCATCATGCTAGACTATGAGGTTTTTGGATTTGATTTCATCTTGTCATGAGTGACTGTAGATACAGCTACACCAATAAACATGGCACGACGATGGATGGGATGAATGAAGGGAGCACATGCAGAAGGACAGGTTCACCAACATATGAAAAAACAATGCATGCAAAGAGATGCACTCACCAATGAATGATCATGTGAATATGTGTTCACAGATAAATGAATAGATGAGCAAACATGCAAGATGTGTTCATTGATGGGAGACAGACGAATATGCACCTTTCATGAATGGACAAATCAGTCAAGCTTACCAACATACAAGCAAGGAGAAATGTGTGAAAGCAACATCAAGTGAACCAATGACCATCGAAGACTCTGTGCACTTTGCCATGTGGAGGTGAAGTTGTGACACACCGTGAGGACATCCATCACCCAACAACACTAGAGCTCGACATGTGCAACAACAACAACACGAATGTACCAGCATTGTCATGTCATCCACATCTATACCGTGGGCCATACTATCAATCAATGTAATGTAACATGGAAGTCCAGGAGACCCACTTATTTTACAAAGAGCCATGTAAAGTTGAAAAGTCATGGAAGTCAAAAAATCATGAGGGTAGTCGAACAACCACAAGGGTTAGTTTCACCCTTGGCTATAAATACCCCCTCATTTGTACATGAAAGGGAATTTTCACCTTAGCTCCTCCCACATAGCCTTGAGAGTTTGTAATATTTTCTTTGAGGAGTAGGTATTGGCTACAATGCTCCGCACACAGGGTTAGTGATGTATGGTGTAACAATGTGTCTTGGAACTTTTGCTTAATTCAGAAGCCTACTAACATGCCAACATGTTTTCACACATGTATTGTAGCTGTTGTAAGACTGTTCTTTAACACTTGTAATGCATGTTGCTTTAACTTATGTTTAACACTTGAACTAATTCACTTGTTGTAAGACACATATGTTAAGGAAACAGTGTTGTATATGCTATTAGCGATGTCTCGCCCGTGTAGACTACTCTCTCGGATATAAGAAAAACCTTTCACATAAAACTTGCTATAACAACCGTTGCACTCGCTTGGACTAATCCATTGAGTGCTATACGTGTTATCTTCCTTTGTGTGTTGTGACTTCCACATCCGTGTGGACTATTCCATTGGAAGTTGTGCATGTCCTATTCTGTTGTGTGTTCCTAGCAGAGTTGGAACTTCTCCCAACCAACTTGGGACTCACTCCCACCCTCTCCCTCTACAGTGAAAGAACCATTGACACAAGAGACACATACAATCACCAAGCATGCGAAACTCACTTCTCGCAAGACAAATAAGAACACTCTCCTATGCTAACAAGCAAGAGTTGAGGCAAACCTTTAAGATAATGACAACTAGGCCATTGTACCGGATGGGAATCACACACCAAATGGTGTGAGGTCAAGTTGGGACTTCATACGGGGGTGATCCCTTGAATGTTGGGGGGGTCCAGCACCGTCAATATTTCTGGCACTCTCACACACTATTCATCAACAATCTATCCAAGGCAGTAACTTGCACTCCCTCTCACCTACGCGCGACTTTGTAGTTGATTACTCCTTACCTCCGAGGACTGAACATGAGATTCCATATCATCACCTTCACTTTCTCTATCCTATCATCTACCAGTTCGCAAAAGCAGTTAGAATGATCCCAGGCATACAATATCTCCCATACACATCAAGAAAGCCAAAAGCCACTCCTACAAGGGTTGTTGTATCATCGGTGGAAGAAGAAGTTCTTACCACACTTGAAGGTTTGGCAGAAGCTATTGAACATGGAGAGGAACCTCTATTCTTTTGGCATGACGAATAAGACACTCTTGTGATCTTAGGATCAGACTCCAGTACAGGAGGCAGAGTGGAAGGAAATGAAGGAGGCGGAGGTGGAGATGAACCAATGGATTCAGAGCCAGAACCGTTAGATTCCGAAAGAGAGGAGGAGGATGAATAAGAATAAGAGATGGCTGACCCAAATGTGGAATGGACAACTTAGGGACAATTGGCTCTCCTGGCTGTTTTGCACAAGATGCCGAAGTGAGCAGAGATAATGAACATCAATTTCAACCCTGACAGCATGGTGAAGGTGGAAGACCATTTGGATAACTTATACCTATAGTTATAGACCCTTGAGGTATGACATGAAGACATAGCTTATAGATTGTTTCCATGTACCTTGGATGACCACACAGCTGCATGGTATCATAACCTTTCACCAAACTCCATACAGAACTGGGGTGCATTCAAACGCATGTTCCTTGAAAAGTTTGCTAATTACAAGATCCCAACTATGTTGCTAAAAGAATTGGGAAGCCTGAAGATGGAGGGGAACCTCATGACTACAAACCTCATGACTCCATCACTGTTGATTACTACACATCCACACCATCGACCAACATTGCGTAGTTCATCAAGCGAGTATCGAAACAAACACTATTGGAAAACTGCGAAGAGGTTATTGCTGTAGAGAAAGGCCTATGCACGGTTGGAGTCATCAAGGATGATGAACCAATAAAAGACTCCAAAGATGTGAGCAGGAAGTCCCAAGCGATGGTGAGTAAGGGTAGAGACAAGGAAGCAAATGATATTTAAACCCTCACTCACCTCGTCAAGAACTTGACAACAAAAGTATCCGAGCTTAAACAATGGAAAATGAACCAATCTGCAAGCAGCCATTTGCTCAGATAGAGATAGAGAAGCGGCTCATTAGTAAGCAACTGGTTTGCTAAAAAAGCTACGCAGAGCTCTGTGTTTAATGTCGAACATGCTGCAGACCCTGAGTTCTATTCATTCCATGAAGAAAATCACCCCAAGAACTTTTGTTCGGACTGGAAGTTAGTCGCAAACTCGGTATATAGTCATACATTCGATCTAGAGAACAGTATGCAAGAGAAACTAGATGACAAAGATAATGACGAAGGTATTTCACCTGATGAAGCATCAAGTTCTGGGCATGTGGTGAATGCATGTTAGTGCTCACAAGCAATGCCGAAGATGAACACCAAGAAGCAACCCCAGGAAAAAATGACCGTTACAATCTAAGGGGTAAAGGGGTACCCCTTACACTTTGGGAAGTACATGAAAAGATGAGACTTCTAATGAGGAAGGCTGATCCCCCAACCACCCCAAAGAAGAAAACAAAAAACATGTCCAAGAAGACAATGGTGGACAAGAGTATGTCCATGAGAGAAAACTACATAATAATATGCCAAGAAACACGAACATGAGTCCTACCCCAGACATCTTGGTCAACCTACCACCTCTAGACTACAAAATTGTAGATGACATGAGGAAAACTCAGGCAAACATTAGTTTGTTCGAGTTAGCCGAGATCTAGAGTCAGTAAGACATCCGGTTGCATGCATTGGGACAAACAACAATAGACAACACAACCTCTACCATCAAGGGAGCAAGCACACCTCCCAGATCACTTTCTACTGTGCTCAACACACTCCGGATGGAAGAAGTAAACTCAGGTTGCCCTCGATTCCTGCTATCATTTGAAATTTTTAACTGCAATGTTGACAACTTCTTGGTTGATTCTGGCATGAAAGCTAATGTCATGCCGCTCTCCATTGCGGAAAGGATCAATGCACAATGGAGCGAGACATCCGTGTTGATCATCCAACTTGATTGAACATTGGTACCAACCATTGGTGACCTATGAGACATGATAATCTAACTATCTAATGAGGGTCAAGTCCACCCATGCATCAAAATAGTTGTTGTGGACATACTGGAAATATAAGGTCTACTACTCAGTAAATACTGGTCCAACAAGTTGGACGAATATTTTGCTATAGACTGGTCACACATGTGGCTTCCGTACAAGGGAAAATGCAACCAAATCCAGGTAGTGTCCGAGAGGTATATGAAGCACAATGTCACTCCCCTTAATGCAGAGAATGAACTATTGGCCTTCATAGAACTCATGTTTGGCAACTGCCTCCTGGAAACAACGTTGGGGTGTTGTCCTACACGACCAACTCCAACCCCACCAGACACACAGTTGGGCCTCCTTCCTTACCCAACTGATTGAAATGAAACATGAATAGCACATTGTAACACTATTAGTAGTATCAGTAGCAATGGTAGTAGCAGTAGTACAAGTGCGTCAAACGGTCTATGTACAGATGAGTTGTGGAACACGTATTTTGAAAGGTCAAAGACACATGATGACTTAGGGGCCGAGTGCATCTTAGTTGATCCAAACAACAAAAAACACATGATTTCAAGGTGCTTGGAGTTTGAGTGCACAAACAACATTGTTGAGTACAAAGCACTCGTGTTGGGCTTACAAAAAGCCATTAGCCTCAACGTGGTCACACTCAAAGTGGTAGGTGATTTGGAAACAATAGTAAAATAGGTATGTAGCATCATTTATTGTTTGTCACCTCATCTCAAAAGTTACCAGCTAGAGCTATGGCGGCTGATCTCTAACTTTCAAGCATTTAATATCACTATTGTGCCAAGAATGCATATTGCAGCTGCCAATGCCTTGGAAAACATAACTGCCACTATGTCACTACTTAGGGATAGATGTACTGTTTAAGTTTTGTATAAGTCTTATGTCTCTAATAACATAACGGATGTGTGCATTTTTGGTGATGGTCGAAAGATACGACACCCCATGAAATGCGTGAATGTTTTCAAGCACACAATAGCTGGTGAAGATGAGCATGAGCAACCCTTGAAAATTAGAGTTGATGGCAAGAAAGGCAACCCCATCCCCAAGGATGTGGTTTCTCTCAACAAGATCTATGACTTGCAAAACCATTGTCAAGGGCCCAAAAATAACAGAACCCATAGGTCTACCACTATGAATGAACAAAGCAACCTAAGAGTGAATCACGATCCGAAGATAGTCAATCTCGGTGTGAACTGCACACTGCAGCAGTGACAAGCCTTTGTCTGCTTGATAAAATAGTACCAGGATGTGTCCGCGTGGTTATATGATGACTTAAGTACACACAACACGCAAATGATCCAACACGAGATTCTAAGCAAAGGAGGAGCCAAGCCATTGCAACAAAAGCTGGGTAAAACACATATGTCACTTGAACCTCTTATACAAAAAGAATTGACTAAGTTGTTAGATGTTTGGATTACTTACAAAGTTCATCACCATACATGGGTTTCTGATTTAAGTTATGTACGTAAGAAATTTGTGGAAATCCGCTTGTGCATTGATTTCAGAAATTTGAACCGTTCCCGGAATAAAAACATCTACCCCATGCCATCACCAGAGCCTATGTTGCATGTAGTATTTGAAGCAATAGTGTCATTTTCACCTAAAGTTCTTTCGGGATACCACCAGGTTCCGATAGAAAAACGCAATAGTCTTATACTAGTCCATGAGAAGCTTGGCCCACACACATATCGTCTGCAATCACTTGATGAGAGGGTTGACAACCATTCTGTCAATGGCCAAGATCTCAAGCATCACTTCCGGTAGGCCAGGCCATGCCTTGTGTCATATGCATAGTTTGATTGTTGCTTGTTTCTTTCATTTTGTTTTCCTTGCTTACTATCTTTGTTTTTATTTGGTTTTTTCTGCTTACTATTTTTATTTACGTTTGCTTTGTTTACTTGATACCTTGCTATTTTTCTTTCTAGAAATAAGTGCTGCCAACTACTGCATTTTGGCTTTTGAATAGAGTATGTCGTTAGGATTTTAAAAAACTTGTGACACTGTAGCACTTGGCCAGTCTTGTGTTTGTCTTCTCTATGCTTGTTATAACCTTTAGCCGATGAAGTCTTGATGGAAAATATGAGCTGTTTGTGAGGGTAGTTTTGGTCCAACCATGAACCTGTGTCCACACTGGGAAGCCCCATGCCTATACTCAGCCTTCTACTCTGTGTGTTCGAGCTCATCCAACTAGTAGAAACGAAGACGAGGATATCTAAATGAGCAAATCTATGTAAGAGGTCTTACATGCTTCTCTAAAGGAACAACCTCTTCCACTCTCAATAAGTCAGGATCACTCTTCCACCACAAAAATAAATAAGTTCCTATGTACAGTCCTCTTGAAAAAATACAAAGGTGAAAGAAGAGAAAGGCTTCCTGCATGGAGAGGTGAAGCATGCAACTCCATTAGGGTACTGACCAGGCTCACTAGCAGGGGAGCAATGCGTGTTCTCCTGCATGACTCTGTCGGGGTATTGTGCAGGCTTTTTTCTAATAGAGCAACACCAAATATGAAAACTTATGCTCTGAAAACATTCAACTTGCAAGCTAAACTACCCTTCCAAAATTCAAAACACTATCATCAAGATGAACTTTTGATTGTGTTTGACTGAGTTGGAAACAATGTGAACCATGTATGTCCATGGTATAAGTGGGGAAGCTGAAGTAACCCACACATTGATTCAATACTCCCTGAAAGACCAAGGCCCTATGCTATCACTGAACCAAAATAGATAAGCTGGACTTCTAGTAGTGTGTTGCCAAGTGTTGTAGCGACTACAACCACCCTCCAAAATTTTGGCCTGCACCCAATTTCAGAGCCTCCCTTGAGAGTTTCACTTGATGAATGCACACATTCGATTTACTCCATGAGCTCGTGTGAGTCTTCAAACCCACCTTGCTTGAGTGTTTCACCCAAGCTTTTGCATGTCGATGTCAATGTCATGCTTGCGACCATGTTCTGGTTGTATTCAAGGTCTTCTCTTCGTGTGTACTTGTTGTGTTCGCTATGTAAAAATTTTGTCGCACTCAGACATAGAGTCACATACACTATTGTGCAAGCATCATCACGGTCGACCAAAGATCAATCACAAGTTTCGCACTTGTCACTTACACCGTTTGTTAGTCATGTTGAGCACTTGTGTCTGGATGGTTCGAGTTGTCTCATCGTCTAGTCATGTAGGTGTGTGTTTGCAAGATCACATATGCATCTTTCGCCGATTCACACACTTAGTCACTTTGCTAAATTTTTGACGACTGAATACCCCTCTCACAGCTAGACCATCACCTCACCATCAACTCGATTAACTGTCACCTAGAATAGTGCAGAAGCACCACGTAAGCCATTTCAAAATGAGTTGTCTGCAAGTGAATCAATCAACCTTCATGCTGGTAAACCAGAGAGTTTGACCTGGAAGCCACCCTGAGGCTAACTCCCCTCAAAAATTGCACAGAGGCTATAGTCCTTGCTCGATCTATTGACTGAGAAAATTGCGCAGA
>APFE030850860.1:0-10826 GCA_000404065.3 Pinus taeda | reverse complement strand
TGGTACTGAAATAATTTTAAATGAATGAATTACACATCTTCCCAATATTGAAAAGTAAAAAGACAACAATACTTTTTTCTAATTACTTTATATCTCTCAAATTGAAATAAAATTTAGTTATTATCAACATTAAAATATTTTGTTTATTTACTTATTATTTAATATGAATATTAATTTAAATTTCATCTCAATTTTATCTTAGGTAGTTAAAGAATTACACATCTTTTTTGTACTAAAGAAATAAAAAGAAATTCAATTCTTTTATCATTATTCTTAATTTGATTCTTTTTTAATGTGAATATTTTTATTATTTTTCAATCTAAGGCACAACATATATCCATACTGTAAATCACTAATTAAGGAAAAAATAATTTTTTTTGGTAGATTATCTAAGGAATATACTCAAACATATTGTGATAAATTTCACTCCCCAACAATCAATTTTCTGTTTAGGTAATAAAGAACTATTTATATGGGAATATATTATCCATTAATACATTCAAGCATATTGTGATAAATTTCACTTCCTAACAATCAATTCTCTATTCAGATAATAAATAACTATTTATAACTTTGAGTAGTTGAAGTTGAGAACTTGTTTCTAGGAGTGCACTTGCTGAAATAGCTGTGCACCCTAGCAAACAATCACAGGTAGAAACATGCAGTTACATGCAGCTGCCCCCCAGCTGGCTCTTGCTACAGGGGCTTGACCTCCATGGATGCATTAGAGGACGGAGAGCTTCCGTCAGGTCAGTAGCAAGAAAATGAAATAACAACAAAAGCTTTTGCCTCTCTCATTTCTACAACGGGCCCGAAAAAGAATAAACCATCAGCCACCAAGTTTATTAAACGAATGGAAGATATTCCTGAAATTTCACTCCCCCTTGCCTTTCCCCGTAGAGCAACACTTTCCCTAGCAGAGCATGGATTAGAGGGGAAATTCACTGGATTATGGCCATCACCCAAAATTGTGCAAAAATGGGTAGAAAGGAACTGGACCATGTCAATAGATGGGAAAATATCAATAAGGTTTTGCGGAAGAGGTTACTTCACCTTCCACTTTGAATCCAAGGAGAATCGAGATCTAATATTTAGGAATGGACCATATTTTATGGATACTAGGGGTTTGTATCTAAATAGATGGACACCAGATTTTCATCCAGAAATGGATGTTCCCAATGACAGCCCATTTGGGTCAGACTACCACACCTTCCCCTTTGCTGCTAGGGGAACGATTCAGTCAAAGCAATAGGAAACATAGTTGTGAAATATATAGACAGGTGTGAGCCAAAGGAAAATATGCATGCATGCACCAAAATATGTGTAGAAGTGGATCTTGGGAAAGGGCTACCAAAAGCCATAAAAATCAAAGTGGCCCAGTGGACGCACATACAATAGCTTGATTATGAACAAATCCCCTTCAAATGCAAGGTATGTCACGAATACAGTCATTTTGCAAATAGATGTACAAAAAAAAATAAAATGAAAATTAAAAGGGTGAAGATCCAGGAAACAAATGGGAATAGGTAAAAATAAAGAAGACAGCCCACAAACAACCAACTCTCTCTTCCTCATATCCCTCCACATCCTTTGACCCCCATCCTCCATCACCAAAAGTTAATAACCTTCTTTCTAGCCCTAACCCTTTCGAACCTCCGGATCCTTCAGCCCCCCCATACCCTAGACCAAGATCCAGATCCAGATCCATATCCCCAAAACATACCCCCAATCCCCCCTCATTCCCTCTGGTTTCAAGCACTCATACCCCTCCACCCCCCTCAGTAGATAGAATCTTAACCAGAAAGCAGTCAAAGGAAGTACCCCCAAATGTACAATGCAAAAAAAAACAGGAAGAAAGACAAACAAAGAAATTGGGGATGAAGCAGCATCAAAGGAAATGGCATTAGAAACATAGCAACCTATGGAAACCTTCTTAGGAAGGAATTTAGGAAACAACGAAAAAAGCAGAAAGGAGCCATGCACCACCCAACAAGAAAATAATGATAATGGTCTCCTGGAATTGTAGAGGAATGGGATCGCCCATCAAGTAAAATGCCACAAGAGACATTCTCGTAAAAGAAAACCTAGACATCCTTATGATTCAGGAGACAAAAATAAATCGCCAAGAAACTGAAAATATCAAGAAAAAAAATTAGAAATTATGAAGGGGAAGCAATACAGGCAACCGGAGCATCAAGAGTCATATGCACAATATGGAAAAAAGGAACTTAAGAATTAATAAAATACAAAAAATATTAGCACTGGATCCAAACAGATCTAATGCAAATTAGTACAAAAAGAGATGTACAGTGTCATAAATATATATGCCCCAAATCATTACAAGGAAAAAGAGCAATGTTGGGACACCTTAAAAGAAGTGCTAAAAGAAGTGCAATATGGGAAAATAATACTAAGAGGAGATTTAAATTTGGTAAGAAGCATAGAAGAAAAGTTTGGAGGACATATCACATAGACCCATCTAGGGATACTCTAGAAGAATTAATGGAACAACACAACTTGATAGATGTCCCACCAAACAATGGGAAATGCACTTGGAGCAATAAAAGAGTGGGCAAAAGTAACATAAAACAAAGGCTGGATAGAATTATGATACAAGAAAATATAGTAGCAGTGCACAACTCCATAAAATAAAAAAATTTACGTACCACAACATCTGATCATAAATCGATAATAATAGTCACGGGCAAAATGGAAAATCAAGGTCTGCTCCCATTTAGATACATCTTAATTTGGGATGGCAACGAAGAAATCAGTGACTTAGTCAAGGAATCATGGGAGACAAGAGTAGTAGAATCACCACAGTATATTTGGGAAACAAAAATAAAAATTGCAAGAAACAAGTTAAAGTAATGGGCAAGAGCAAATGAATTAAAAGAAAAAGGAAAAGGGAAAAGAGTTACAGCAGAAAATGGACATCATGCAAGTTGAAAAAGGAAGCAAAGAAGAAAGCAAGTAAGATTACCTAAGAGAGAAGGAAATCTTTTGGGAAATATATAGGGAAAATAGGAAAGACGAAGAGGAGGCAAGATTGAAATTAAGAAGTTTGTGGCTCAAGGCAGGGGACAAAAACACATAATTTTTTCCATAACACAATGAAGATAAGAAGAGCAAGAAACCAAATAGAAAATATTCAAATTGAAAGCCAAGAGGTCAAAGGAGCAGAGGAACTAAAAAAAGCAGCCTATAAGCACTTTAAAAACTTACTTTCAACGAATGAAGAAATGGTTGAAAGTGAATACTTCTTAAAGCACCCAAAAAGAAAAATAAAAAAAGAAAAAATGCAACACCAAGCAAGGATCTCAAAGAAGAAGAGGTAGTGACGGCCATATGGAGCCTACATCCGGACAAAGCCCCATGGCCAGATGGCTTCATGATAACATTCTACATATTTCATTGGTATACCATTAGAAAGGATTTCTTAAGAATGGTGAAGAATTTTTTCAAAAAAAAAATAGGAGGCAACACCGAATCCTCCTATCTTGCTCTTATCCCAAAAGAAGCAAACCTCTCAACTTTCAACAGGTTTCGCCCTATCTCTCTCTACAATTTATCGTATAAGATAATAACAAAAATAATTGCAAATAGAATCAAGGAAGTACTTCCAATAATTATATCTAGAAACCAAGGAGGATTCGTGCTGAATAGGCAAATCATAGTAATATAATTATTGTACATGAAGTGGTTCACTCCAGTATACTAAAACAAGAAAAAAGCCTCATAATCAAACTAGATATGGCAAATGCATTCGACAGAGTCAGTCATCCATATCTAATGGTTATCGTCTAGAAACTTGGATCGTCTAGAGAAATCGTGGGAGCCATACAGGCATGAATCTACTCCATGGATTGTCCCCCTTGTAAATGGAAGGCCCAGTTACTTCTTTCATAGCACAAGAGGCCTAGGCAAGGTTTTTCTCTCTCCCCCTTCCTATACATTATAATGGCGGAAACATTAAGCAGGGCTCTAGAAAATCAAAGAAAGGAAAGAAATATCACAGGGTTCGGAATAGAAAAAGCAGTAAAAACAATAAAGCGCTCAGTCTTTGCTAATGACACTCTACTGTTGGGAGGGGCATCAACAATAATAGCAAGGAGGTTCAAAAAAGTTCTGGATGACATTTTACAGGTTTCAGGTGGGTATTAAATGATACGAAATGCAAGATATATGGATCGAACACCCCTCCTAGAATTATGTAAAGGATCTCGCAAATCCTAGACATCCCTATGGAAGAAAAATGGACACACTTCTTTTACATATGACTTCCAATTTAAAAAGAGAACATGAAGACAGAAATATGGACTAAACAAATTGAGAAAATGAAAAAAAAATACAAAACTAGGGTATGATGTGGCTGAATATGGCACGAAGGGGAATTCTAATAAAAGCACTCCTTGCAGCACTACCTATCTATCAATATGCCATAATCATGGCCCCAGCAAGTGCCCACAAACAAATGGAGCTTATTTTAAGAAGCTTCCTGTGGCAAGGGGGGGAGCATGAAAACAAAAAATTTAGCCTGGTCAAGTGGGAGCAAGTAGTACTACCTTATGAACAAGGAGGCCTATCAATAAGGAAACTTGGGCTCATGAATGCAGCACTAGGAATGAAAATAGTATGGAGACTAATTACAGGAAAAGAGAGTTGGTGGAAAAAGACTCTTATAACAAAATATATGGATGGCACCAGGAAAATACTTCTCAATGGAAATATCCCAATATGACCATGTACCCAAGTATGGAAGCTGGTTAAAAAAAATCCATTAATGAGTAGATGTATTTCTAAAATTCCAGGCGATGGAAAAACAACTTCAATTTGGGAGGACAGAATCATGGGAAAAGAACCACTACAGACTCATTCAGAAACTGAAGACATACAAGAGTGGATGAAAGATAAAGGTTTCAACACCTTACACTCTAACCTCTTTGGGATCAAAATGAGTGGCAAGATTGGAAAAGCTTAGCAATCCTGATAGATCTGGAAGGGCAATGCAGCAAAATCAGGCAGCTCTTAAAAGGGGCAGCTCTAATCCACTTTGATGAGGAAGATGCTTATCTTTGGGACCCAAGCGGTGGACACTACATAGTTAGGACTGGATATAAAATCCTTTAAGAACAACCAAATCAACAAGACTGAGATTCTTGGAAAATAGCTTGGAAATCAAAAAGTCTGACTAAGATCAAAATGTTCATATAGACTCTACTAAAAGGGAGAATATTGACCAGTGACAACCTATGAAAAAAGGGCTTTCAAGGCCCAACATGATGCCCATTATGCATGAGGCTGAAGAAAATATTCAACACTTATTCCAAGAATGCACCTTTGCCAAAGAATGTTGGCAGTAGCTAATAAGTCCTTTAGAAATAAGAATAAATTTTGAACAGCCCCTGCTGGTCTTTCTTCAAACCCTCGAGAAGGCCTATCCACACATAACAAAGAAGAAAGTCAGAATTTATAGGATATGGAAGTGCATCCCAGTTGTTCTATGTTGGAAAATTTGGTTGACTTGAAATAAGTGCATTTTAAAAAATCAAATTCCAAGGATAGGGAAGACCCTCTAAAAAACGTGGGGTTTAACTTCTGAAATCCTCAATGTCAAAGGAATAACACCAACAGATCACAACACTCTTCAGGAGGAAGAGCGAGATTGGCTCAGCAAAGCCATAATAAACAATAATGGACAAAAAGGAAACAGGAGGATAAACTGAGGAAATATTTGGAAAATAAGAATGAGTGAAGAGGAACTGACAAACTGTAGGAAAAATTAGAAAGGCAGGGGTAGGGGGAATAATCCTAGATCCTAATGGGAAGGAAAATGTCACATATGAACGGGGATTGGGAAAAATCTCAAATAATAAGGCAGAAGCATACAACTTGTTGATGGGAACAAGAGTTTTCAAAAAAAGAGAAATTCAAAATCCTATCATAATAGGCGATTCAGCCATAATAATAGAGGCAATGGCAAGAAACAGAAACCCAAGCAATGAGTTCATGACCATAATTCTTAGAAGAATAAGGAAGAACTTGGAAGGCTCTAGCAATGTAATCTTTAGACATGTCTTGAGAATTCACGATCAACAAGTGGACTATTTTGCAAACCAAGTAGTGGAAAGAAACGAAGGGCATGTTCGTGAAAACCGATAAGAATACCATAACTCTATTCCTTAATGAGCTGCCACAAGCACAAGTATAAAGATCACCAAAATCAAGGAAAAACCACAAGGATAAAATCAATAAATGAAAAAATAACAATCAAAAAGTAGCAAAGGACTCATCATTGTAGTAATAGCTAGGAATTCAAGGAAATGCATAAGAAAATCCATGAAAGTCTAGACTCTAGCATGAGAAACAACAGGAAGGAAGATCACAATCATGGCCACAAGAACCATGTTGCAAACTATTTCATCAAACGCTATACAACATTCTAAATATGGTGGTGCTTCCACATGGCTAAGTGATGAAGCATGTCCATGAGCCAATTCACCCTCATAAATAGCCTCAACACCCCCACCACTGTCCACTTCTCCTACCCACTTGCAATGGCTAGCCAAGACTTCAAGAGGTCACCCAGCTCACATGACATACCCCCTTCGTCTAAGGATTCCACTATATAATCCAGAACACAAAGACCAATTTAATTCAACCACCCAAATGGTGTAGCTTGGTAATCAAATCCCACTTCAAAACTCAACAAGATAAAAATTGTCAAAAATTACAGATTCTTCCATAATTATCACTGAAGAAGCACCCCGATGATTACAATATTTCCTCTTCAATTAAGTACCCAAGAAAACAAGGAAAGAGGTAGTGAGCCCGAGACCTCGAACTATATCTCTCAACCCTAAGAAAATTTGGAGATAGATATGTGCAACAAATACCACTAAAGACGACAACGGCCATGACAAATTCTTGAAATCATAAATATGAGGAAACCCAAAAAGAACAAACGAGCACCAAATCTAAAATTCCATTTAGAAAGGAACTCTTATGGCCTAGATGTTGAGCCATATTTCTTACTAAAAAAGGAAGAGAATAAAACCAGCCCATTTTAACTCCTTCAGCAAGAAAATTTAGTATTTCTCTTGTCCTCACCATGTCTCACCATCCAAAGGAGAGTTCCCCACCCTTTAGCTCACTGAGGTGAAAAAATGTGCAAGTTAGCACACCATAGTGACCAAATCACAAGCCCCACTAGCTTGCATTATACTTTCACTCTAAAGAAACCACTCGAATGAGAATGCATAGGTTGGCAGTCTATGCATAGTCAACATTCCCCTACCACCTTCCCAAACTCCCATAACTAGAAAAATCATATTCTGAAAAAAACAATCGTTCAGGAAATAATCTCATTCACATGTCTCTAGAAGCTTTTAGGTATCCTACGCAACTTTTCTATGGCCCATGCCCCCATCGATCCCCGATGTTTGGCCACGCTCATCAAGGTAATATTTAATCTTCATGTTATCTTAATTTTATAATATATATAAAAAATAAGTATTGATATGAGTTATATATATGTGTGTGTGTGTGTGTGTGTGTGTATTCCTTCCATACATCAACTCCAAACTAAATGAAAAAAGAACGGGATATCTATTTAATTTTGAGTTACGCACCATTAAAATGTTTTAATCATAATTTTATTTTTCATTTACCAATATAATATATAGATAGTTGAAATTTGGATATTTATCTATACTACTACAGCATAGACACATAGACACACACATTTGTGTTGTATCTCAACTACGAGATAAATAAGGAAAGATTTACACATCTTGTTCATTTAGAGATAGACACCGTTAAAAGTTTTGAATCATTAGTTAAAAAAATTTCATTTCTTTTATATACAAGATACATACTTGCCAATCTTCCCTTTTTGCTAATGTATTTTAAATTCTAATTCATATCAAATATTGAAGGAATTATACATCTCCACGATGTCATTGAATTAGAAAGCACAGATTAATTAAATGAGGAATATCCTTCACTTTATTTATTTATTGTTTACACTGAACTTCTTATTGCCATCAATATTTTCTAAATGTCTTGTATGAAATTTTATTAAGTGCTAAAGAAATTTAACATCTCCTTGATATTATTGAGTGGAAAAAAAATCAAACAAGGAAAAAATATTTTAAATTCAATTTTTTTCTCTATATAAATGTTAAATTGATATAAAATGCCCCCTAATTTGGGTGGCAACTGATGGTTTTCATGTGTGCATTTATCATCACCATGCATTGACACGGAAAGTGACTCTCATCTAACTTTAATATGCCCGCTCCATATGCTAATCCATCAATTTTCATGATGCCTAATCCAATGCTCCATATCCTCTGTGTGATTTCCTTATACTTAACACTAATGCCTCATTCACTTACTTGGTGATCTAAAAAATTATGTATGTCTAAATATTTCTTCGCTCTTTCATCACCCAACTTGTTCATGATTCGTCATGCACCCTGTCATACTCTTATTTCCTTCCAAAAGAAAAGCTACAATTCCCTTAGTGATTCTAAATTCCTCCTCCTCATTCTCCCTCCTACAACTATGGTTCGGGAGAGTAGATGTGTAAGCAATGGAAGTGATGGATGTGGTCATGCACGCCATGCCCATGCTGTAGATTTTGATGGAAAAAACTAATCTATTTATTCCAAATATTCATGAAAGCATACCACCCAATGTATCCTCCATGGAAGCTCATGAATTAAGGAACCTAGGTGGCAGGCATTGGGCCTCAAAGTTTACTAGCTAGAAAGTTATGGAAGAAACAACAAGCCAAAGAAGCTTCCATAAGGAAGGTTGCTAATTCTAATGAATTAATAGTCTCCATGAATCCCTACAGGACCTTATCCACTCCTTCGACATCTCCTTCTCTCCTATCCCACTCTCCTATTCCCGCACAAGCTCCCAAGATGGCATAGACTCCCTTTCAGTCTCACCCAATTCCCCTGGGCCCTTCCCCTTTGATCATGATTAATGATATGCAACTGAAATGTCAAGTGAGTGGAGCAACTAATTAAGCACAACCATAGCAAGCTTTGAGTTCTTATGGCTGCCTTATCGTTGAGGAGGGGCGAGAAGATGCACTAGCACAATTCTAGCCCAATAGCACACTTGATGGCTCAACAACCTCCAAAGGAAAGAAAAAGTTTTGAAATGTTCTTTTGAATGGCTTGTATTCTTAGCCCTAAGGAAAAGCCTCAGAGGATTTTTTTGTATTACGATAACTACTTATGTATGCTACTAACTTTGGATTTGTCCACGAATAGCTATTTCTTTGACCATAGCTTTCAAGCAATGACCTATTGGTTTCTCCATGGTGGGAAGATGGTCCAAAACCTAGTTCCACTAGAAGAACCAACATTATTATGGTTGTGTAAATTTTGTAAATCATTTTTTCTAATATGAATTTCTTGAGATTCTTACAGAAAGATATATATAAAATTATTTTATTTAAGGTTCACATTGAAATATTTCATATAATATTTCTTTTGTTGTATCTCTGTATGAATATGTATAGAGTAGATATTGAAATATATTAGCTGGTACGAATATTCAAATATTTTGTCAAATTTTGGTACTGAAATAATTTTAAATAAATGAATTACACATCTTCCCAATATTGAAAAGAAAAAAGACAACAATACTTTTTTCTAATTATTTTATATCTCTCAAATTGAAATAAAATTAAGTTAGTTCTTATCGACATTACAATATTTTGTTTATTTAATTATTATTTAATATGAATATTAATTTAAATGTCATCTCAATTTCATCTTAGGTAGCTAAATAATTACACATCTTTGTTGTACTAAAGAAATAAAAAGCAATTCAATTCTCTTATCATTATTCTTAATTTGATTCTTTTTTAATGTAAATATTTTTATTATTTTTCAACCTAAGGCACAACATATATCCATACTATAAAGTACTTATTAAAGAAAAATAAATTTTATTTGGTAGATTATCTAAGGAATACACTCAAGCATATTGTGATAAATTTCACTACCCAACATTCAATTTTCTATTTAGGTAATAAAGACTATTTATATGGGAATATATTATCCATTAACACATTCAAGCATATTGTGATAAATTTCACTCCCCAGCAATCAATTTTCTATTAAGGTAATAAATAACTATTTATATGAGAATATATTATCCTTTAACACATTCAAATAAATTGTAATTGGATGAATACATGTTTTGTTCTTTTGTTTTTTAGCATTTTCTAAAATCAATTTTGCTTGAAATATACTGGAGATTTTATAGAATACTAAAGGTTTTAATTCATTTATATGTTCAAAGATGCATTTTAAAATACAAGAAATCTCAATCTTACTAAAAAATATATGATCTAATTTAAAAGAAAACACCCTAAAAATTTATAATCTAAATTAATTTATAAAATATTTTTACATATTTATAAGTAAGATAAACATAAACTGCAAAAAAGATTATTATTAGAACATTTCTATTAAAGGATTATTGAAAAAAAATTAATGTTTTTTTAAACAATGGGAAAACTTATTATATTTTAGTTGTTAAACTATGATTACAGATAGCCATCACAAATTGCTATCTCTTAATACTACTATCTCTTAATTCAGAGTTACTCATCATTATTCATGGAAAGCCACATCACCTGTAATTACCTTGATGGTGGTTAGTAAGGCTTCATACTTTCTTTATAATTATTATTAATTTTTTATTAATAATATCTATTTAAATATTATATCTTCTAATAATTAATTATTGCCTATAATGATAATTTGCATAAAGGATTTGATGTAACATAAAAACCC